>JAKSZP010005448.1:0-148498 GCA_022478985.1 Massospora cicadina
CTCATAACTTCTTGATCGTACTGATTATTATGGGTTTTGATATATTGACACAACTTTTGCTTGGGTATTTTCCATAGAAATATCCATCATTTATGCGCATAGAATGCGGTGTTTCATTGATTATCTAGTATTAAAAAATGAGGTGTTTCATTTCGATAAATCTCCTAGAATTGGGGCATCTAATTTTAAGAAGCGAGGGAAGTTTCAATAGCAGGTAATGATAAACCAATGATTTCATATCTCAAATTTACCTCTGAACGTAAATATGATCTTGTCACCGGAGGCTTCTGATGATTACTCATGTAAGTCCACTGCAGTCTCAATTGATTTAATACAGTGCATATTATTCTGGTCATCTTTCTTATTTTATATGTTGCTATTTACATTTCTATCCTGTTCTGCTCCCAAATATTCTTGTCCTGGCATTGCGCCTTGAAATTACGTTATTCTTGCCATTTATGGCATGTTTCTATGCGGCAACCAAAAAGGATAGGATATAAAAAAGTCAGGACTGCTTTTAGTGTGGTTATGGTTTATTTACTAGCTGCAGTGTGCTTTTTAGATAAATTTGATCTATTTTGCTCTCTAGCCTAATACTTTTGCTTTAGAATTTTTGTTATTCAATCTTTCAACCGTGTAATGTCCGCCGCCAAATTGTTTAAAGATCGAGAGCTCACCAATTTAGCCTTATGGGAAAAGCTTCGTTTTTACTTAAGATTTTTTGAACTCTTGACTTCTGTAGTTATTTCTTCCCTTATCTTCAAAAGTCTTGATGCTTCCAGGTATCCAGATGAACTAACATTAAACAGCGGGCCTGCTTTTATTATTCGCTTGAGGTATCATTATTTACTTCTGGTCACAGGAGTTATTACTTTATCGTACAGCTTTGTGAGCATGCTTCAGACTTTATCTCAAGGTCAACAATATAACCTTCCCAAGTGGCTAGTGTATGCGTACCTTACGCTCGATGGTCTTCTTGTGCTATTATGGACCATCTCTTGCGCCCTTATGTTTTCAGAGCGGTCTGACAAAAAGTCAACTTGGCTTAGTTTAAGCGAAATAGCGTGCCTTTTAGGGAGAGCTTATTCACTCGATTGGAAATTTGAAACCCCTGATGCTGTTGATTACCCACTCATATGCACATTTTCTTCAGTTGCCGGTACCCTTGGGTGGTTTGTGTTTTGTGCATTTTTGCTTTCCCTAGCATTAACACTGTACCTTAGATTTAAATGGGGGAAACTTCGAGTCTAGCAAAAGTTATGTCTTTGTATAAATATTGTTACGCTCTTTCAGTTGGAATTTTTTTGCTAACATTCAATAAAAAGTTTGCTTGGCCGCCACTATAAAGCTAAGTGACTTTTGGCGAGGTGTCGATGATCATGTTATTTTGTCTATTTAGGTTTAAGATGGTTCCATGTAGGCTCAAATATATGACCTTTTACTTATGATGGCGGGTTTGTCTTGAAATTATTATACTTAAATGATTCAAGGTTTTAAAAACTAGCGATAAGCAAAATTTTAAACGAAGCTTTAAATTTTAGGCTGAAATTTTTGTTGCTTTATAATTTTTAGCTATTTGTTACATTAACCGTGGTTCTGCGGTTTGATTTAAACTATAATATTTGGTACAATTTGCACTTGGATAATATTTATCTTGCCAATTAGCTATAAACTAGTTTTAATGAAGGGCTGTATTTTAAACCATAGTTAACTAAAAATTGCAACTTGTTTTGCCCGATTGTTTTTTTAAAGAATTATAAGTCAATGCAGTCATATTGAGCTTGCCGAGTTAAGGCTTCAGCAAGAATTATCAATTAAAAATGTGGAACTTTTTTGCCATATTTTCTGTCCTCACTGATTTTTAGAATAATACAAAATACTAATTAAGTTATATGGTACTAAAGTTTTAGCTTAGCTAGGTCAATTTGGTGTATGTAGACTAACTTTTATCTATTTTGTGAGTATGATTGCGTTACAATTTAATGCACATAGTACTTGGACTTAAAAGCTAGTTATGGATCTTGTATGACAAGAAACAATGGTTTTTGTACTTGCCAAATAATAGTGATTTAGCTCTTATAAAATAATGAATGGCTCCTAGGAGTGGTAGCATAGCGGGGTGGTTCCTGTTCCACTCTGGGTCGGGTTTTGATTGACACAGGTTTGAAACCAGCACAGGCTAAAAAAAACTCGGCGTGGTGTATTTGTCCCAAGGTCAACCCGCCTCGTTTACTTTTTAAAAACAATGAATGATATGGGATAGATAGCACACAATCATCTATATATAACTGGCATTCATTACCCATGCTTCGCTACGGTGTCTATAGAATTTCTGGTGATTCGAATTGATCAATTTAGATTTTTATTAGCTAAGCAATAACCGCTCGGCCAAATCTAATTGCTCAATCGAATCAACCAAAAACCAGCAAAATTCATCTGAAACTTACTGAACTTATCAAACCAACCAATAAACTAATCACCTCCAAAACTAAACTGTGTCCTATTGATTCGACCAAAAACTATCAACCACTCGGCCAAATGAAATAAACCTATCGATTCAATTAGATAACACCAAACTGCTACTCGAAACATCTCTTTATATTTAAAATCATTAAAGGTTTGTAACACGTCTTCCAAACTACTAATCAACTTCAACTAATTTGCTAAAAGTATTTTATTAATTAGGGGAACCAAATTGGGCAGGTTTTTTAAAATTATATAAAACTAATATCAAGATACCCGTGCTTCGCTACGGTGTTTAACGTTTATCAGATGATTCATATTGATAAATCACTAAACCGCTCAGCTAAAACCACTGAACATACTAAATCAACCAATCACCAACTACCCCTTAAAACTAAACTTATCAAAATCGAAACAACCAAAACCACCAACCATTTACTAAAAACTAAAAGCATTGAATATACCAAATTAACCAATCACCAACTGCTTTGTATTTGTAAAACAAACCTAAACTTATCGAAACAACCAAAGCCACCAACTATTTACCAAAACCAATTAACTTATCGAATCAACCAATTACTAACAGCTTGCTAAAACTATCAAGCTTATTAATCAACTCAAAACCACCAACCGCTTGCCAAAACCTTTTAAGTATCGAATCAACTGAATATCAAACTGCTCAGCCATAACAATGTACCAATTTTCATTAAAAACATATAGAATTTCACTTCTTACATATAAACCTTTTTATTTTACTATGAAAATAATCTATATATAAACATGGATGTTGGTATATCTGTTATTTATAGACTCCGACACCATTTGACCGATCACCATGAAAGTTGGCACATATAAGTATTTTTTCATGGAGAAGGTTTATGAATTTAAAAATTATTATTTTCATAGTAAAATAAAAAGTTTATATGTAACAAGTGAAATTCTTATATGTTTTTGATGGAAATCGGTATATTGCTATGGCTGAGAAGTTTGATATTCGGTTGATTCGGTAGTTTAAATGGTTTTGGCGAGCAGTTGGTGGTTTTGGGTTGATTAATAAGCTTAACGGTTTTAATAAAGTTGTTAGTGATTGGTTGATTCGATAAGTTAGTTGGTTTTGGCTGGGTGGTTGGTGGATTTAGGTTGATTTGATAGGCTCAATGGTTTCAGGTAAGTGGTTGATGTTTTAGTTAATTCAATAAGTTTAATTGGTTTGGGTGAGTGATTGATAATTTTATATTTAAGCAATATAATTGATTTTTTAATTTTATCTTCTCTATATCTTCTCTGATATATTTACCAAAGCCCACTCACTTTTTAGCACTAGTGGTGCCCAACCCAAAAAGGGGAGCTGCCACGCATCACCAAAGCCCACTCACTCAATCATCACTGAATTATAACAATGACAAGGCCTAGAAAGATGAAACTTAACATAGATATTCACTAGATACTGTAGATGTGCAATAAGAATAGTTTTTTAATTTTCTTAGTAAAATAAAAAGTCTTACATGTAAGAAGTTAAAATTTTATCTCTATGTATTATTTCTCAAAGGTGTTTTTTGCCGGTATAATATCTCCCTTAATACTGTATCAAAATTAATGTTTAATACGCCATTTTGAAGATTATTTTTCCCTCTAATGATAAAAAATGAGTAAATATCTTAAGATTGATATTTTCATTAAAAATTATATATTTTAAAACTTATATTTTATAAAATTTATTTAAAAATATATATAGATAGTGTCATGGTGGCACTGAAGTCTCTGAATAGAATATAATAAAATAAAATAAAGGTATAAAGAATGTATAAACAATGTATAAATGTACAAATGTATAAACAATGTGTCAATCAAATTAAAACAAGTAAGTAATACAGAATTTGCAAAAGCAGTGGAGCACTATTCTAACCTCAATAATATTGAGGTAGCAAGCGTTTGTTGCTGTAATTTTTTATAAAAAAATAGTAAATTGTTTTATAAAAAATTAGTAAATATACAAATAATATGAAAATTATTTATTGCATTTGAAATACAAAAAATAAATTTTTATTTCAAAATATTTGTCACAATATTTGTATATTTACTAATTTCTTATTAACTTTTTACAACTTCAAAATTAGTTTATTAATTAAAAAAATAAATTTTATTTTTGTTATGTTTTTGCCAGTTTGTTATCATTCATTATTTTCAATAATCTGTTTTTATTGATTAAGTACTATCCATAGGTAAGTCATATAAGGAATCCTATTACCTGAAGTGATGTGAAGTATTTGCATGGGTCACCTAGTATGTTTTTAATGAAAATCGGTATATTGTTACAGCTGAGAAGTTTGATCGGTTGATTCGATAGTTTAAATGGTTTTGGCGAGCAGTTGGTGGTTTTGGGTTGATTGATAAGCTTAACGGTTTTAATAAAGTAGTTAGTGATTGGTTGATTCAATAAGTTAGTTGGTTTTGGCTGATTGGTTGGTGGATTTAGGCTGATTTGATGGGCTCAATGGTTTCAGGTAATTAGTTGATGTTTTAGTTAATTCGATAAGTTTAATTGGTTTGGTTAAGTGATTGGTAATTTTATATTGATTAAATTAATTTGATTTCTTAATTTTATTGATAGCCATCTACCAATATAAAAAAGAATTGATTGGGATCATCTGGTAAACTTTAAACCCACAAATTTGTGTTAAACTGGGTATCAATGAGAATCAGCCTAAACTTTCTTTACAAAAGTATCATTTTGTTTATTTGTTTATATAGCATAGATTATCTCAAATAAATAAACCAAAAATCACCTAACTTGGCACAAGCACTTTATAAAGTTTGGGAATGGTAATATGCTATTTTTTAATAAAATCATATAAACTTTAATAATAGTTCTATATAAGACCTAGAACATATATGTTTCTGATAGTAATTATATAGCAATTTTGCTGAGAATTTCATATTCATTTATTTTAATAGTTCCATAGGTTTTGATAAATGGTTGGTAGTTTTAGCTATTTTGTAGGTTCAACTATTAGTTTTTGCTGAGTGGTGGTTCATTTTTTGGTTGATCAATGGGCTCAATAGTTTTAGGTTTGATTGATGGTTTAGTTAATTTGGCAGGCTTAATTAATTTTGACTAAGTGGTTACAGGTTGAAAAATTTGATAAGTTTAATGATTTCTGAACTTATTGATGGCTATCTACTAATATAAAAACTAATATAATTTAAAATCATCTGTAAGTTATAAACACCTTAGCAAAGCATGGGTATTCTGCTAGTAATTTTTAAAAATCTATAAACCTTCTCCATGAAAAAAATACTTATATGTGCCAACTTTCATGGTGATTGGTCAAATGGTGTTGAAGTCTATAAATCTCAAACAGATATACCAACATCCATTTAATTATAGATAGAAAAGTATGTGTGTGTATATGTGTTCTCATTAATCTGATTGGACAGTAGCTATGCTTAGGCAATGCATTAAATTAGTAGAATAATTCTGATTGGTTAAACAGTGGCCATACTCAGATAGTGCATTAAATAAGTACTTATCTATATATATAATAATTTAGAGAGCTAAAAGCTATTCTGGGCCTTTTAGCCTTGCTTTTCTGAAATTTTACCAGCTTACACCTTTAAACAATAGATATTTCTTAAAGTAACATACCTTAATAAACTATTAAATCAGCCAATCACTTACTACTTACTAAAAATTAACTTGATAATTATCCAAATGACCAACCGCTTGGCAAAACCATTTAAACTTTCAAATTAAATGAATATCAAATTTCTCAGCTATAAAAACATACAAATTACCATTAAAAAGATATAAAATTTTCACTTCTTGCATATAAAACTTTTTATTTTACTATGAAAATTTAAAAATATGGTGTAATATTGTATTGTCATCTGACCTTAGTAACTGTTCAAAATTTCAATTATAGTTTATGTCAGAAAGTGTGTTAAATGAAGAAGGCAAGATTTCAACACAAATAAGATTATGAGTTAAAGAAAAGCAAGTAAAAATGAATGTTTGTTTCTTTGTTTGTAACGTATGCATTCCTATATTATTTATCTGATTGCAATGAAACTTTAGTGAGTTGTGTGCATACCCACAAAGTTTTCTGAATTAGTACAACCATTTTTATAATAGTAAAATAAAAAATTTTATAAGAAATAAAATTTTTATATATTTTTCATGGTAATCAGTATATTATTATGGCTGACTAATTAAGTATTTGGTTGTTTTGATGGTTACAGTTGTAAAACTTTACCCAAAAATTTTAAACCAATTGAATCACATTTACTTTAAACTCTACTGATAAGATTAAAGTGTGTCAATACTGTGGATTGTCTATTTGGTGCTTTTATTAATACTATTACCAAATAGATAGATATTGCATTTTTAAGTAAAATTATCCAACTTTGGATATAAACCCAAGTGTCAGGACAAAAAGGTTGTAAACCACTTGTCCTTTATTTTTAAGGCTATAAAACTCTAAGTTTCTAGGTGCTGGATTACATGTTTTACTTTCCTTGGCCAAAAGTCTTCACTCAGGATAAAGTTCCTTGAGTGATAAATTATAACTATGTTTTCATCCCTAAATGAATAAAGGTAGGCCAAATTATTAATGGCCAAATGAGCCCAGTTTATTTGCTCAGAACAACTATTATAGAAGATCAGGTAGTTTTTCTCTGTACATCTCCAAACATTCCAAGCTAAGATCTATACTCATTACCAATTGAGGATTCTGTGGCATGCTGGTAACATATATTGGACAGAATTTGATTGCCACATAGATTGGGTTTGAACCCCAATAAGAGGTTTCAGATGAGTAATATTTGATTGTATCCATCAGGGTGATCCCATAATAATGAGAGGTCTTGAATTTAGTTGGGGGTTATCCCCAATAATAGTTTCATCCATTTCATCAGATTGGGTTTGATTCCCTTCATCTAACACATGAATCTCTGATTTGAGTAGGAATCCTGAAAACACCCCCTCTAGATCTTGGAGCAGAGGGGGAAATGGCTGAAGAAATTGACTTTTACACAAATTACCATGGTGCTCTGAGCAACCTTCAAAATTGAGTGTTCATTACCCCATTTATAAATAACTTTGTAGGGCCACTTCCATTTGGTTCCTAATTTAATATTGTGATACCCAGGCCAATGATGGTAGAAAAGGACTAAGTCACCCAGTTGGAAAGTGAGCAGAGGGTCATGCTTGTCAGTAAATCAATTAGGTTCTCTATTTGTGGTAGCAGATAAGCTTTCAGAAGCCAGAGCCTGAAGTCAGATAATCTCATTAGTGATGCTTTACATAGTGACCTCAGAGGTTTCAGGAGAAGCTTAATCTAACATGACCTGCACTTTAGAGAAAAGACAGGGATTTCTTCCATACAACTCTTGAAAGTGAGACATCTTAATAATATGATGATAGCTTATTCTACATGATAGAACTGCACTAGGCAGATATTGGGTCCAATAGAGAGGGTCAGTCATGCCCATTTTCTGGAGAGTTGATGTTAGGGTACCATTCACCCACTCTACCACTCCATTGGTTGCAGGATGGTAGAGAGTGGAAAATATCTGAGTGGATCCCATCAGTTTGGCTAAATTATTAACCAGTGACAATTGAAAATTTTGCCCATTATTAGAGAATTATGTTAGAGCAACAATGCTGGGTGATAATCTGATTATATAAAAATGTGGCAGAAGCTTTCACCAAAGCAGAGGGTAGAGATACTGCTTTAATCCACTTAGTTAAATAATCCATGGCTAGAAGGAGGAACTGATGACCATTAAAGGCTCAAGGGAGGGTCCCACAACATTTATACTATTAGTATGGAAGGGTTCACAGGGTGAAACCACAGTATGTTGAGGTTGGGGATTAGGTCCAGCTTGACTTCTAAATACCAGGCAGGACTCTAATACATATTAGGTTGAGACAAGCATTCCTTCCCGGTAACATTAAGTCTTGAGCCACTGGTAAGTTTTCCAGATTCCCCATGGCCAACTTGTAGATGTCCCTCTAATATGATGTTTGTTCAAGCCAAAGGTCATACATAGTGTAACAATTGATGATCGTACATGAATCTCATAAAATTGATAATTATGAGATTCATGTATGTCAATAGTTGCAATTTCATTATTCAAAGTAGGTTTTTTCTATTCAGGTCAATAATGGAATAAATTAAATAAATCATTTATTTAATTAGTTCATTCTGAGGTTCCCTCCAATTCTTCACCGAGTTGCCTGGATGCCATCAATTCTGGAGGATTTTGCACCTCTCATTACCCACAATTCATTTAGCATTTTTAGGAAGTATTTCAAAGCAAGGTCAGCTCCATTGGACCTCACTTTGGAATTCTATTCCAACTCCGGATTCACTTCCAATAAATGCCACTATTTGCTGGACTTGTTTTATTTAATTGTGTTTATTTAAGCAAGGTTGGGGGTACAGATGGTGGTGTGATGAGGAGGAGAAGAAGGGGGTGGATGCGCCAGGATCCTTTTGAGAGTGGCGTTGCCCTGGCGAGAGGGGATGGAGCCAGAGTGGCCCAAGGTGACAGAGGCTAGTTGGCCATGCCTCAGCCCAGTGACCCCGAGGTGACTGAGGCCATAGGGATGCACCTCATCCCAGAGGCCTGAGGTGACAGAGGCTGGTGCACCGCACCTTAGCCCAGTGTGCCCATCAAGGCTGTCCATTTGGACAGGACCATTCAGAATTGTACAGCCACATATGGGGGTGGTGGTTTAGGGATGGTGGCAGGCTGGGCCTTGAGAGCCCCATCTGTTACACATAGGGCAACCATTTTTGGGACTTGAGTTTGTACAGTTGGCCATTTTTAACTTAAAGATTCACCAATTTTTTTGCTAATTTCTTTTGAAAGGTCAGGAGTTCATCTTTCCAAAAAATGCAATTGAATTAAGAGATTATAGAGTTGATCTTCCTCAGGGTCAGTTAAAGTTAATATGGGAAGCCTGGATAGGCAATTTGCATATTGGTATATGAGTTTTTGGCAATGAATGATGGAAAAATCTTAGTTTTAAAGTTTTAATGTCCATAAGGCTAAACTCCCATTGTGATCCTTCATTTGCTGTAGACATTACAAGGAAGCTTTATTGGTGATTATGGTAAAATGTTTCTCATACAAAATAAGGTCATAAATGCTTAATAGCCAGTAGTATCACCAAGCATTCACATTCTGTAACGCTATAGTTGCATTCAGCTCTGGTTAGGGTTTTTCTATAATAGGCAATTGGATGATTCACCAATTTTTGTCATGCTGATATAATATGGCTTCTATGGCTATATTGGTAGCATTGGTAAAGAGTAGAAAGGGTCTATTAAATTTAGGATGAATAATTTTTGGAGAGTGGGAGAGAGAGATGCATAGCAGGTCAAAGGCCAGCTGTTGCTCTTCTTTTTACTGCAAGGTTATCATTTTCTTCAATAGATTTACTAGAGGCTCAGAGGTTTCAGCAAAGAAGGATAAACTGGTGATAATATTCCACTATCCCTAAAAATCTTGTACATCTTATAGGATTTTAGGGTGGGATATTTTGGAAATGGCCAGGACCTTGTCATCCATTGGAGATATTCCGGCTTTACTGACCTTATGACCCAAAAATACATCTCACTCTGGAAAAAAGAGCATTTTGACAGCTTTAGTTTTAGCAAAGCTTGCCATAACTTCTGGAAAACTTGCCAGAGATGATCTATGTGCTTGATAAAGGTTCTCAAAAAAATGGTAATATTGTCAAGATAAACTAGCATACAGAAACGTTTTAAATCACCTAAAGAATAATCCATGGCGCGTTGGAAGGTAGAAGGGGCGTTACATAACTCCTGCGGCATTTGAGTGGGCTTAAATAGACCTTCACTTGAAAAAAGAGGGTGCATTTTTTCATGATCCTCCAATGGCAAATTGACTTGCCAGTACCCACTGGCAAGATCCATTGCTGAGAAATAGCGGGAACCTGACCTCAGGCATAAGGAATTATCTATATGCAGCAGTGGATAGCTATCTTTTTATGTGATAGAATTGAGGAAGCAATAATCTCTGACAACATGGTGGTCACTATCCTTTATAAAATCAATAAGAGTGGGGAATCCCATGGTTTTTGGAAGGCATGAGTAATCTGGCTTCTAACAGTTGCTGTAATTCTAAGGCCACTTGAGCTTTCTCAACTTTAGATTTTTGTCATGGCTAAGATTTGTACATAGGGTGATCCTCATTATCAATTTGGTGAATTACCCTGGACATTTTCCCTGTAGTCACTTGGTCCCAAGGGAAAAAATATCACCATACTCCTCAAGGAGGTCTTTGACACTCTGGAATTTGTTAGGGGTGAGATTGTTTTCAATTTTACTTTTGACCAAAGCTATGGTGGTAGGGGATTGAGTCCTAAATCTTGTAAAGAGCCAAAACAACTCACATCGTGATATCTTCAATGGGACGTGATTTTACATAAGCTATAGGGGCATGCCAAGGAACTTGGAGAATTTGATCTGTGAGATTCTCCTGGTAAGATAGAGATAAACTTCCTATAGGCAGGATCCAAAATTCTCAGGTAGGTTAACGCTTCTTTGGTTAAAGGGTTTGGGTGTCCACTTAGCTCCAAAATTTGATTATGAGGGGTGAGAATCTTGAACCCTGAATTCACAATAACTTGTGAGCCAGAGGATAATGTAATAGGATGGGGGCAAACAGATAAATTCTCTTTGGCGTCCACAGCCTTAGGGGGTAACTTGGTTTTTCCCCTGGGACTTGATATTTGACTTTACTAATAGAGAACGGATATTTTAGGAGGCATGTTCATTTTTTGGGGCTCCTTTACTTTTGATGGGAAGTTCAAATATTAACAGGATCTATTATTCTAATAGTGAAAGGTATTTTTTATGGTTGATAATGAAGTTAAACTCCCACATCTTTTGAACTCCAATAAGCAGCTCATAATTGTCATTCTCTAATTCAAATGACGGGGCAGTAATCAAAAGTTTCCCAAAGCGGAGGGGTAAGGCAGAATATGCCCCTATTGTCTTAGTTGACTGATTACCAGCTGTCCCATATTCAGCTTTGTGAATCAAGTCTGGAGCTATTTTTATTTTCTGGATATGTTGGGGAGATATAACATTAACCAAGGAGCTGGTGTCAATTATCTCCAGGACCTTAACCTTGTGAACAACTAACTTTACTTGAACCACCAAAGATCTATACTGAGAATTAATAGCATGTAAACTTTCATTAGGGTTTTTAGCAAAGCAAGCGGAGGATTTTGCCCGGCCAAGCTTGGGGCTGTTCAATGCATACAAAGTTTTATCTTCCAATGCTTGGACTTCCATAGAGAAACTGACCGCCAAAATTTATTTAGGTAATTGACTAATATAAAAATAAGAAAGCTGGAGATCTTTATTTCCTTGAATAAAAAAGGTGCATCAACTTCTGCAGGATCAGCTAACACAAAACATCCTGAGGTGCTGGGAATAGAGCTAGAGCTAGAACAAAGGATGAGGCACTTGATTGCCATCAGCATAGGGAGGCTCCTGCTCTATATTGACTGGTCTTTTGTTGACTTACAAAAAAGGATGTGACAAAAGTTTACAGTGTGGTTGGTTCCCTTGCAATGAGTGCAGAATAATTTCAGTTTTAGGTGAATTGGGGGGTTTAATGGCTAGCACTTGAGGCTGGGGCTTATTGTTGTTAAAATGAGGTAGCCCGGTGGGTTATGTAGTTTGGCAGGATTTTCTAGAATATCTTTCTTGATATGGAGGAGGGACGTCAATTTAGACTTCACTGCTTTAAGATAGAGTAAAATGTTAAGCAAATTTTAAACGCCAAAAATGAGGCGGTGATGGCATTGGCTAATGTAAGATGATTTCCTGCAACCAAATTCTAAGCCTTAAGGTAAAAATGATGGCAAACTCATTAATAGTCTCTCCCCAATTAAAGCTTATTCCCATAAAACTTTATTTCTGGTTAGATAAGGTTAGGTCACTCCCAAATTTCTGAAGCAAGTCAGGCTTGGCTTCCGTCCAAGTATGGTAATGCATTAGATGAGGGATCATAATGTCTCAAGCTATGTGACTAATACAGTTCTTCAAGTGTTTGAACCAGTGGTTGTCAGTGGCTTCTTCCATAGCACTCTTTAATAATATAGGAAAGAAAAAATGTCTCCCTTTCCAGGGATGTTTTTCTAAGAATGAGGGTTTGAACGTACCACTTGGGGGGTTGGAGGATGAATAACATGAATTGACACTGGGACTGGGACTGCGCTTTCACCTAACAAAGAAGCAGTATCTTGGAAATACTCTTGAGGATGAAGCACATCCACTTGAATTTGTAGATCATTAATATCTTTTATTACTAAATCTACTCGTTCATGAGCGGCACTAAGAGCTGATTTTGGGTGATGAGTTGGTTTAGCTGAAACATTTTGTTTTTTAATGCAGTAGTGGCATCTTGGAGTTCAAGTTGGTGTTGCTCAGTGGCGAGCATACTTTGCTCCAACCCACATACCACAGCAGGTAGGGTTGCCAAGTATTTGAGGAATTCATGGTGAGTGTTTAGGGAAATTTAGTGGTGAGAGGAACTCCATCTCAAGTGATTTGGGCTCCTTGGACAATGCGTCCTAATTGGATATTGAGATTTTGAACTTTATGAATTAATTCATGGAGGCGTTCATCAGGGATTCTTGGGTCAGCACTAGGTCCAGGAGGTCCTGTTGGCCCATGAGGTCCCTGTCCACCATCACGTCTGTCACAACTGGGGGTCTGCACTCACCAGGCACTCCTTGTGGCCCTTAAGAATGGAGGTTATCCTGGGCATCATGTACTTTATAGATCATTTCTTCCAACAAATGGAGATGTTTGTCCACAGAGGTCATACAGTTATCAACTTTGATCTGTAATTTGAGGGTATGATCTCTCATCTGACTATGAACAAAAACCTCTAGTTGATTAAAACAATTAATGAATTTCATACAAACAAATATCATGATCCCTTGATTTAGGTGGGTTAACACTTCTTGTATCTCGTTGATAAGCTGCCAATTTTCCAATATAGCGTTTCAGTTTTTACTGCCAAACTGGGAGGCAGATTGATAGAATTGAGGGAGTTCCAAATGTATTGTCTTTGATAACTGCAAATGGTGGAGTAGTTTCTGATGATGGAACCCTGCTACTTGGAGTAGATAATACAAGGTAGGATGTACAAATTGGCTCAAATAGCATTCTAATTGTCCATCTCCAACCTGATCTACATTGAGCAAAGAACTTTGGGCCAAATTTATCATTGTGGCCAGTACATCAAGAGCCTGTCTTCTATTAGATCGGCCTCTGGGGACAAAGGCCCCAGATAAGAGGAGCTGGAGGGCTTCAGAGATGTTTGATAAGTGCAAGTGATACTGCTCTGTGGATGGAGCGTGGAGGATCACCTCCAACAATGAGGGAAATAGAATGTCATAGGTTGCTGATATATCTCCCATATGCATATTGATTGCTCTGTCACTGAGATGGGCAGCTTCATGATCTATGGCATTTTATGAAGCTAAATTGTTATTATTCACTGTTTTTTATCTATATATATTTGACCATGAACTTGGGGTGTACCTTGCAGGGATCAACAGTTTTTCAGGACCATAATGAGATGGTACAGGATATTTCTGACCATCACATTGTTCTTTTTAGAATTAATAATAACAAACAAAACAATAATTTTAATGATAATAATAAGAGAAAAACCACCAAATTGGGGCAAAATTCAATATTAAATGAAGGCCCTTGTACCACCTTGAGGGATCTGATGAATCTGAGCTTGAGAAATCTGAAAAACATTAATAACTGATCTGACAATAATGTCAAATTTCCTCCAAACGTGGGCCTTGAAAAAACCCCTATTTATAGGGGTTCTGAATGGAGTAATTTTCAAGCAAACGGAGTAATTCATTCATTTTGCATACCAAATTAATCTATAAAAAATGGTCTCAAATTTTTATCAAAAATCAATTCAATCAAAACAAGATCAGGTCTAAAAATAGACCTACCAAATTTTGATTATTGACAGTGATTATCAATCGTCAATAATCACTGATAATTATCATATTTTTATAACCATTATCTAACAATTTAATCCTATGTTTATAATCATAATTATCAATTATTTCAGACTAATAATTTCACAAGACTTAAAAAAGTCTAAGAAATTATTATTCTCATACTATAAAAAAGAATTGAGTAGAATTTTATTCCTCAATTCTGTGTTCTTACTCAGTTGGCTCAATAAACATCTTAATAAAAAATTATTTTAATTTTTAATTTTATTGAGTAATATACTATGATGAATGCCTTTCTCCAGGACACTGAACTCAGTCTCTTAAGGGATTCTCTATTGGCCCTCACCTGGGTCAAGAATCATTGTTAGGATTAAGTATTATCCTAACCCTTATCCAAGGATGGCTTCAACCTTATTATAGTGGAATGCAGACTTACAGAGCACTATCTGGGGTTTTATCTAGTTTGTGGACTATTACCTGGTTGGTATTGCCCAATTCTTTTGTCCATTACTGGAAAGAACCAGTCCGTTACACATGAGGGTTAATACCACATATCCCTTAATTTTTGAGGGCAGAGGACCTGAAGTTCCTGGGTGTTGTATTATAAGTTTTACTTTTCTAGGCCAAAAAATTTTCACTCAGAATACAATGCCTTGAGTGTTAAATCCTATATATTTTCATCCCTAAATAATTTTTAGAGATAAGCAAATTGTTGATGGCAAAAGGTGAGTAGTTTTTCCTTAGAATCATCATTATATGGAAGACTAAGGAGATTTTCTCAGTAAATCTCCAAGCTTTTAAAATTAAGATCTATACTTGTTACAAATTTGGGATTATGCGGTTGACTAATCATCTCTTTGAACAGGATTTAATTGCCACATAGATTGAGTTTGAACCCTGAAATTATGAAGCTTCAGGGGATAAATAGTCAACCACATAATTCAGGGTTGATCCCTGATGTTGGAAGGCTGTGATTTTTTATCAGGGATTATCTTTGATAAATGTTTGTGCTATTTCATCAGATTAGGCTTGATTCCCTTCAGCTGACTTTCAAATCTTCAATTTGGGTAGGAATCACAACAATAATAATTTTTAAAAATAGAGATGTTTTGGTTAGCAGTTTGTTGTTAGTTGATTATACAATAGTTTTTTTAAATTGTCTGAGTGGTTGGTGCTTCTTGGTCAATTCAATAGATCCAATGGTTCTGGGTAAGTAGTTATGTGGTTTTTTATTGATTTGATAATTAAATTAGTTTATCTAAGTGTTGGTGATTTTTTGTTGATTTGATAAAGCCAAATTTTATTTAATCAAGGAGTTGGTAAAAATTAATTGTTTCTTACGTTCATTTGGTTTTGGCCATGTGGTTGGTGGGTTCTGGTTGATTCAATAGGCTCTGTGGCTTTGACAAGTGGTTTGATGGTATTAGAGTAATTTGATAGATTCCATTGCATTTGGTTAAGTATTTGGTGGTTTTGATTAATTTGATAGGTTCACCTGTATTGAGTAAGTGGTTGATAATTAGTCAGCTTGATATGTTCATAGGTAATGAGTAAGCAGATTTGTGTTATCTATAATATAAAACCTAAATCTAATAATTTTAAATTGTCTGTTAATAAACAAACCCAAGCAACGCAAGGTAACTCCTCTAGTCCATGTATATATTTTTTAGAAATTTAGTGTATATGTATATATGACCCTATTAGTCTAATTGTTTAATGTCTATGCTTAGGCAATGTGTTAAACTAGTAGAATTATTCTGATTGGTTTAACAGTGTTCATACTCAGACAGTGTGTTATATAAGTACTTTTAGTGTTATATAAAGAAAGTCCTTTCAAAGATCAAAAAGGCTCAATTTCACTTAAATCTTCTATAATTGTAAAATTTATACTTATATATATATAAATATATATCTTACATTTTAAAAGAAAAAACTCCATTTAAAAAACTTTTTTCTATATTATATTTATGAATTAAAATTAACATGTAAAAACTATTTAAATCTTTAAACCTCATTTTATTAAAAAGATATAATGTTTAAATCAAAAATAAATATAAGTGAGGTGGGTCAACCTTGGACAAATTACCACGCTAAGGTTTTTCTAGATAGTGCTGAAATAATTCTATCTAATAAAACGCATCAGAGTGATATCAGGAATCATCCTAATAGGATTTGTAAAAAAATACAATTTAGAAGTAGCAGGAACCACATTGCATGGCACCCACCCTAATCTTCCTTATTATATAGCTCCATATCATTGATTTATAATGATAAGGTGGGAGGAAGAAACAATTTTTTTCTAGCTAGAATGGTTCTTAAATCTTGTATTAAATAAGTACCCCACAATAGATTATGGTTACAGTTGTTTGTAAATACATCTGTTACCACCCCACTAGGCTAACACCCCAATCTCTAATATAACTTATTGACTAATAAAACAAAGTGTGTTTTGAGACCATAAAGTTTTACTGCCTAATTTTTGTAGCATATTTGTGTTAAGGAGGTATAAAAGCTTTTGTTTTTATATATGATGACCCATAAAAAATTTGGTTAATGCTGCATTGCTATCAATGTATTTTGTATCTATAATTAGTGATTTACTCATCATTGCTTGAGTTTATTATGCTATACCAAATTATCCTAATTAATTATTTTACTTTAATATTAAAAATGGTTATTGGTAGCTTAGAAGTATTTTGACATATCAAAGGCAATTAAATCAAGTAACTGCCAACCACACAGATTAGACAAACCCATTGAACCTATCAAATTCAATTCAAATAACCAACAACTGCTTGGCAAAGCTATCAAATAAAAGAATCAACCAAGTAACCCTAAACCACTTAGTAAAACAAAATACCAATTACTATTATATTATATAGTTTTTATATCTTATATATAAGCTTTGTTTATCTTATTTAAAAATGGGAGAAAAAACTAGTTTTTACATAAAAAAGCCTAAGCAGAAGTTAGACTAGATAATATAAACAAATTGCTAAAATTTGTAAGAGAATATATCATTAATAAGAAAAATGGCCTATATTTTATGTATGTACAAGACTAGTAATAAGTTATTTTACATGAATACAAGTTAATTCTTGATAGTTTTGATATAAAATTACTGATATTTATCAATATAGATACTCTATTTATGATATTTAAATTAAGCCACCTATGTTATTATATAAAAATTGTTATCTTAAACTGAGTGCATGGTCACAAGTGGGAAGGAGCCAGGCAACAGATGCCAAAATAAGGAAAAATGGACAAGCAGAAGGAAGCAACGTCCTAGGTTATATCAGTTTTTTCCATATAATTTTCTCAGTAAAACTAGGACAAACTAAAGCAAACTATCAGTGACAAATTCCCTGAGAGTAGAGGAAGTTGGCATAAGTACTGCAGTGAAAAGTGGTGAAAACAGCTCAATGGACTTGGTGGAATAGAGTGCAGTGTGGGGAGCAGTTTTGCGCCTAAGGGGAGGGTTAAACCAGAGCTTGAAGTGGAGTCCATCCATTGCATAATGTTTAACCAGTGTTTTATTAATAAAAATTACTTAAAAGTATAGGGAAACTTAAGTAAATATCTCCAAAACTTTATTAAACTTTATCTGTTTTATCTGGAAAAAAAAACAAGAGCATTTCTCAGCTTGGGTGCAGATATAAAGGGAAGTTTTGCAATGGTCACAAAATGATTTTATGGGACTGAACCATGCTGAAATGTTTTTTTTATTTTTAGAAAGATTTTAAATCTTAGTAATTTGGCTAAATTCTGTAACTTTATATCAGGTGATTTCCAGATTTTTGAGTTGATTTTCGCCAGATTTTCTGCCTATAAAGTTCCATTTCCCTCAGCCATGACTGGCAAAGCCAGAACCTATTTTTGATCAATGACCTTAGTGAGGTAATTGTTATCACTCAAGGGTTTTTTCCTTGACTCCAAGTGAGACTTAATATTGGCTTTGGTGGGACGTTCTAACCCGAGTAAAGTGTCACTAACTGTGACATCACCCTCCACTTTTGGATGTGATTTTTTACTGCCCAAGGTGACGTTGGCCAGGGCAAAGTTCTTGTGGGGGGTTGTCAATTTCATGGTATCTAAGGAGGCTTAGGTGGCAGGTCCTACAGCATCAGGGAACCTAACATGGAAGTCATGGATTAGGTCCTGAGCAATGGAACAGTTTATATGGGATACTCAGCTATTCTCTATTTTGTCATAACCTTTATAGGACACCAAATACTGGAGGCGATGTCAGTATAGGTGGGAAGCATGAACAGCATTGAGCTCATATTGGGGGTTTGCCATTTACTATTACAGGCTCAGGGTGGGACGGCATGGGACCCTTAAGGGGGCCAGTAGGCACTCATGAAGGGTGATGAACACTTTGATGGAAGGGGGTAAGTCAACTTAGTGAGCTGATGGGCCAACCTTCCTGATGATCTTGAAAGATCTAACGCACTTGGGGCCTAACTTGTGGCAGGGCGGCTTCAAGTGGAGTTCTTGGTATTGACCATGACCAAGTCACCTGGCTTTTACTCAGGGCCTTTGCAGTGCTTGCAGTCAGCATATGCTTTGTAGATCCTCACAGCATCAACAAGATAATCCTTTACTGCCTGGTGTAAATCTCTGAGCTCTTTGGCACCCTCATTGACAGCAGCAACGGCAGACTCAATCTGTGGACTCAGGTTGAAGCTTGGATTGTACCCATAGTTTGAAAAAAAAAAAGATGTGCCTATAGAGGTATGGAAAAGGTTATTATAGGTGAATTGCGCCAATGGAAGGTGAGAGGCCCAATTGTTCTGTTCAGAGTTGTAATAAATACGCAAGAATTCTCCAAACCTTGGTTCATTACCACTTTCTGGCCATCCAAAAAGATGGTGAAAGGCTGTGGAGAAGCAGGGCGGATTCATGAGATGAACAGTAAGGCTTCCCAGAACTGTACAGTGATTTGCAGGCCACAATTTTTAATCATTTCCTTGAGGGAGGCCATGTAGGCAAAAGATGTGGTCTACAAAGATGCAGGCAGTCTGGACAGAGGTAACTATGGTATTACAAGTGATGAAATGGGCCATCTTGGTAAAGAGGTCCACCACAACCACAACTGCGTCAAAACCCTGGGACAAGGGGAGTTCCACAATAAAATCAATGAACACCAAAGTACAAGGGCCTTCCACAGCTTAAAGAGAAACAAGCAGTCCAGCGCTCTTCAGGCGACTAGGTTTTGACTGGTTGCAAATCAAATAGGAGCTCATAAATTTGGCCACATCTGTGGCAATGATTTTCCATTTTTAGGAGTGTCGGACCAACTTAAGCATCTCATCCTTGCTGAGGTGACCAGTAGTTGGAGGTTCATGAGCTTCACAGATCGCCTCCTCTCTCAGGGGTCCAGATGGTACCCACCACTTGCCTTTATGGAGGATGACCCCATCTATCAACTGTTAACCTTTGTTTAGGGGTACTCCATTCCTCTTGTGGGCCAACTTGGTCTTTTCATAGTCAGATGACAGGGGTTAAGACAGCCTAATGCGGGAAGGGGTGTCAGTATCTCCTTCCAAAGGGCTTCAACATGAGCAGAGAGCGGAGATTAGCAAGTGGGCTCTCCTTCACCTGTTCTGGTTTAATCAACACCTGAGTATTGTGGGAATTGACTAGTGCCAGATTAAGGCAAAGGCAGAGTTCCGTGATAGAGAATCTGGTAACAGAGTTTGGGTACCCTTAATGAAGTCATATTTGAAATTGAACACTGATAGGAATTCTGACCACTAGGACTGGTGAGGGGACAGCTTCTGGGGGGCGCAATAGTACATTAATGCTTTGTAGTCAATGCGGGAAGTATAGGGCTACTTATACCATGCAAACGGTGGCGCCAGTTCTGTACCGCCTCAACAACAGCAAGGAGTTCCTTATCATAGAAAATAGTTGAGCTACTCCAGGTTCGTTCTCTTTGAGAAATAAACAAAAGGACATTTCACACCATTCTCCCCTTCATGCAGCAAAGCTTCTCCTACTGAAAAGTTGGAAGCATCTGTGGCAACAATAAAGGGGCGGCTGGGGTCTGCATGTGCTATCAATGAATAGACAAAAGTATAGACTTAATGGCGTGGAACGCGGCGTTGCATTCTATGGTCCAATTGAAAATCTTCTTTCCAGATGCGGTTTAGAGAGGAGCAGCAACTTCTGAGAGCTGGGGGTAAATTTTTTGAGGAATTTGCATGTCCCAAGGAAATTGCATAACTCTGTGAGAGATGAGGGGGTAGTCCAATCATGGATGGCTGCTTCCTTATCTGTGGCAATCATGTGGCCATAAAAGAAGATGATGCTTTCTAAGAACTCAACCTTGGTTTGGAATAACTAGCACTTTCTAGCTTTGATAGTAAGGTTTTCTTGTGCAAGTCACTCCATGACAGATACAAGATGAAGGCGTAAGATTCTGCATCCGGGGAGAATACCAGTATATCATCCATGTATTCTATTGTACAGGTTCCCATAAGGTCTCCCAAGACAGATTAAATAAACCTTTGAAAGCAGGAGGGAAAATTCTTTAAACCAAACGGCATGACACTCAACTGGTAGATGCCTTTCTGAGTACAAAAAGCGGTCAAGCAATCCTGTCCTTCCTTAATGCAAATCTGTTTGAAGGACTTAATGCAATCCAGATTTCTGAACATCCTAGCCTTCTTACAATGCGGGCAATCTGCTCCTCCAGTGGGAGTGGATGGGGGTCAGGTACTGTCACGTTGTTCAGGTTGCCAATTAACGCAAGGAACGAGGTAACCACCTGTTTCTTTAGTTGTAGAAGAAAAGAGAACACATTTGAAGATTTTTTAAAGATTTTACCCTTTATAAAGCATATTGTCAACACATACATCAAAGGCGGTTTCCTTCTTTAAGGACAATAGGTATATGGGAGAGGATATCTTGATGAGGTCAACAATTAAATTAAACTAAAAGTCAACTTGGTGTGCTCAGGGAGTGGGCAAGCCTTAGAGGGTCTAACATGTATGCATAACCCCTGATGCACTCAAGCAGGATAAGTGCAGGAGCAGGGGTAACAGTCAATTGCATAGAGGCTTTTCTACCTTGGGGAAGGGGCCCATCTTCTTGGGAGCGCCATGGCGCTTTCATCCAGACAACGGATAGTAACCATGACTCCTCCAGAGAACTTTGCATGCATAGTGGAGTCCACAAGATTAATGAAAACATCAAAGTGTCTCCACCAACCAATACCCAGAATAACAGGGTACAGGATGTTTTTAATAGAGGATAAAATCTCCACAAAGTTTCCATCACCTTCAACAAAGGGGAGAGGTGATAATACATGGTAGTTGGTAATGTCTTAAGATGCACCACATTTTACAAACTGTCCAACCCTAAGGGAAGGTCTAGGGCCTCTGCAAGCTCTTTACAGATGAATTTCTCAGTAGAGCCAGTTTCCATTAAAGTGAGCGCTTGAAAATACTTCCCAGAAGAGGAGAAAGTAGCCACGAACAAGCAGTACGCAGAGGAGGATTTAATTTCTATGGATCCAAGGGATGACAAGATAGCTCTGAGTCCAGAGGGGGAGCGTAGGTAAGGATATCCCCAGAGGATTCAACAGAGTATGACTTCACATTGCTAGTGAGTTGCCCATGGGATTTGGCTGGAGTGAGATAGCTTTATGCTCTATGATCAGCAGGGGGAAGATCCTTATCACAGGAAAATAAACCAGTAAGGACAGCCAAGCTTCTGGAGGGGTAAGCCAAGGCAAGTTTGTATTCAATCATCTTTTTGTGGATAACTACCCATTTCTCAATAGAGTCTGCCAAGAAAGGTGACTGGAGTACTTGAAAAGAGATGTTCAACTAGGAAACAGGGACAACTAGATGAACAGGAGTCATAGATTCTAAAATGGCAACAGAGGGTCCTTGGCTAGAGTACTATGAATGCTCTGAGTCAAATGGGTTATACTTAATAACCCACTACTTATATAGACAAAAGCTCTGGGTAGTCCATGGAGCGCAGCGGTGCAGGTCCAGTTGTGAGAAGCCCCCACCTATGCTGGAGGTTTCAGTATCACTTTCCAGTGATAACATTGCTTGTTCTAAATGTTACCGGGATATTACAGAATTTTATATAATGATCAGGTTAGAGGTGTCCATTACAGCTATTCCCTCAGCAGGATAAGTTAAAGTGGTATATAAAACTTGACTGGCACCAGGGGTACCATGAAAGGTTCCCTGAGGGTGCGCGACAGTGATGAAATTGTCAAGTTCTAAAATCTTAAAATTCTTAGTATAGGTAGGCTTGACAGCGCAGATGCTGTTGACAGCATGGACGTGTAAGTCCTGGGAAATGTCCCCTGTGCATAGATAGGGCACTCTTTCCATTTCTGATTAAAAGGTTCCAAAGAGGGTGGCTGTACCCCTCGTTAACCAGGGTGACCTTGCCCACATGGTAGATGAGCGCTGGGTAACAGCTCTCCCTCTTTGGATCTCTCCCCTGGTGCCCACGCTCACCTCAGCTGAACTTGTCCACTGGTTCAGGGAAATCTGCACCAAAATTGCCAAATTGAAGTTGATTGGTCTTAAAATGATTGGAAACAAGCCCAATGATTGGAATCCACATATAGAAAAAGGGATGAAGATTAAATTATTGGCTGGAATCGCTGACAGTTTTGATTTGGCCAGCAGTGTGATTGTTGAAACTAACCCCCTCTCAAAATCATTGGGGATGATCCCCAGTGCAGGTAGTAGCATCAGACACCATTGACAATAGTTTGAAGCTCCTATCCAGAAAAATTTGGAGTTGCAGCTGACACAACGCTTTTGATTGAACAAATGGCTCAGATTGGGCATGGGTGGGTTGGGCATCCCAAACCCATTCCCAAAATAATTGGGACCGCCCCTATGTGAGGTGGCCCCTGGGGGATTCACATTGCTTGTCAGGCCAGATGCTGTTGTTCCAACCATCAGAAATGCAGATGAGCCTCAGTTTGGGCGTTTGAGGTCAAACCAAAAGCAACTCAGCCTGCTGCCAAATTCTTTGATGTCAGTTACTGTTGAGCTTATCTGCCCCCATCCCCAAATAATTCGCCAGTTAGGTCAAACTTGAGGGACCTGATTCCTGCTTGTTCCTGTATCAATCAACCACTATTTAATCAGTTACATCGCACTGAGAAATTGTTGATTGCTTTTCTTCACTTTTCTTTAAATAAAATTTGCTGCTAAAAACTATCAATTTTTGACTTTATTGATATCTTTCTGGCCATATTCCCAATGGCTTTACTCTGGTGGCCTGTCAGTCCCTATACTGGATGGGCCTTACCAGTACTGATGGTTACTATGGCCCCCACCATTGTTAACTGATTCAGCAAGCCAGATACTTCTGGCAATTCAAACCCTTTATTTAAAATATCCGCCATCAATATACTGGGATCTTGTGGCCTTACATCCACCATTTCCAAGCAAGGATCCGCCCCCTTGTCTCCTAAGTTGAATTGAACCCACCCTCCGGTGAACTTGTAGAAACTATACCTGCGGTACAATCCCCTGAAGCAAGACCCCCAGTGTCTGGGTTTTTCTTCATTTGGTTCATTTTTGGGTTGATATTCACAATTGCCCTACGCCAACGATTTATCATTTCCCAATTCATGGCTTCATACAACGTCATATGTGCAGCAATGCCTCTGGCATTCTGGATTGCTTTTTGGATGCTTAAGCATCCCAACTGGCAGGATGGTCTAAACTTCTTTTGCCATTTTCATGACAGGACGCAAGGATGGAGCACATCCCTGATAAGGGGTGAGTGTTAATCTATATACCAAGGGTAGCACCAGTGTTATCCAGGACTTGTGTAGGAGTGCCATTTTCAACTGTTTAAGAGATTCCAGCCTTGATGCCTTTCCTTGGAACAGGCGCAAGTAATGTGCTGTAGTGAGGTCTCCTTGGGGCAATTGACAAAGGAGTTATAGTCCTCAAAAGTGGCTGGGGGAACTTGTAGAACTTTAAAAGGTTTTCAACTCTGGGAGGTATTCAGGAGGGATCTATTAGTTCTATCAGCAGAGAGTAACCATTGGTGATCTCCCTCTGATTTTTATGTAGAAACAGTAGGAAGAGGAGAACGTCAGCTAAGTCCTTGCCTTGAGACTTATGGTGAGCTCTAAGGTTGGACAACGTGTTGAGAATCTCCTTTATAAATTTGGAATTGCAATAGTGGGAAAATTTAAGCTGGTAGTGTCAGGTACTGCACACTTTATGAGCTTATTGAATGAGGGGAGCCACGCAACACCCTCAGCACACCAGTTTGAAGAAGGTAAAAACTTAGGCCAGAAGGGATACAATAGTTTGTCTAGTGAACCGCCTCAAAAAGGGGACAACTCTGAGAAGGTTGTTTTGATTTTAGCCACCCAACAGGAAAAGAAACTTACAACAAAATCTAGGCTATTTAGATAAAGAAATATGAAACTGAGTGCAGGAGGTCTCAAGAGGGAAGAATCCAGGAAAAAGGTGCCAAAATAAGGCAAAAAGGCTTAAAAGAGGAAGAAACGTCCTAGGTTATCTCAGTTTTGTTTCCTTATAAATTTACTTAGTAAGACTCAGGCCAAAAATAAAGCAAACTATCAGGGATAAGAGTCCCTGAGAGTTGATGAAGTTGGCATAAGTACTGCAGTGGAAAGTGGTGAAATATGGTGTGGTGGACTTGGCAGAATATGCCACGGCTTGGAGAGAAGTTTTGCGCCATAGAAGAGGGTCAGACCTTATCTTAAAGTAGAGTCTAGACATTGTAGAAGATTTTAACCAGAGTCTTATTAATAAAAGCTTTACTTAAAAATATAGGGAAACTTAAGCAAATATTTCCAAAACTTTATTTTAATTTATCTGTTTTATCTGAGAAAAGCATGAGCATTTCTCAGCTTGGGTGCAAATATAAAGGGAAGTTTTGCAATGGTCTCAAAAAGATTAAATAGAATTGATTTATGCTGAAAAGTTTTGGAATATAGTGAAATCAAAAATATACAAATTTTGCTGAATTCCATAATTTTTATATCACTGATTTTCTAAATTTCTGAGCTAATTTTTACCAGATTTTCTGCCTCTATAGTGCCATTTCCTTCAGCCCCAACTGGCAAAGCCAGAACCCATTTACAGTCAATGACCTTAGAGAGGTCATTGGTACCACTAAGAGTTTTGGCCCTGACTTCAAGGGCTTCTTATGCTTGGCTTTGGTATAACATTATACTTATTTAAGACGTCACTAACTGACAAAACTGAGCTGGACTTCTATAAGGAACCTGTAACAAAGATGTACTTTATTATTATACCAGTCAAAAGTCTAACATCCTAACTAGTAAAAGAAAGGTTTGTAAACACTATGTTTGTACAAACTTTAAATCATTACTAATTTAATACATAAATTTTATAGATTACAAGCAAAATTACATGGCGTTGCTCAGGTTTATTTATAAGCTCACACTGATTTAGCCTATAGACTGTGCCAGAGCTACTCTCAAGCCACTTGGACTAAAAGCTTTCTGTTGCCCTTGTGGCTGGTGAGCTGATTGTCCTAACTTTACTTAATTTACTTAAAAGTTGAACACTGATTTCTATTTAGTTTTGGGTGAGAAATTTGGTAAATTATTAGATAAAATTTGCCAATTCTCACACACTCACCTAAATAGATTAAACCTATTGGATTTGAAGGTTTTAGATTTGATAATAATCACTAATTCTCACCCACTCACATAAATAAATTGAACTTATCAGAATTGATTAGTTTCAGATGAGAAATTTGATGATCTATTAGATAATATTCGCCAATTTCACTCACTCACCTAAATTGGGTGAACCCAACAGACTTGAAGTTTTCAGATGTCAGTCAGTGAATGTGTTTTAGTAAGTAGATTATAGATCATACTATGGAATTCTAATATAATTAAACTGAAAAGATAATTTCATGTATGTTTCTTATTCTAATGATAAAGCAGGATTATGATCAATTATTATTAGTAATATATGTTTTCTTATAAACTTACTAAAATTTATGTTTGAATATCTACTTATAACCTTTGAACCCAACAAATAGGAGTTTTAACTTAGTATCAATAACAATCAAATGTCATATAATTTCATATATTAGATAGAAATTAAGGACTAAAAGTTTTTAGTTGACTATGAATATATGCTTTTAGAACATTTACTGATATAAGATAATATAACACTATTTTTAATTGATATGATTTGTATATAAAATTATACAAACTATTCAGAAACAATTTATCAACATTATAGTTTTTAAACCATACTACACATTATTATACTTAAGTAGAAAAAGCACAACTCACTTGGTTAAAGCCTATAAGTATCCTTTTTATCTGAGGCAGTTAAATAGGTCTTTTATCAGATATACCATATTATAAAAAATAAAGGGTATTCATTTTAGAAAAAATAGTTTTACTAAATATAGTATGCGGCCACCGTGGATTGAACACGGGACCTTCAGATCTTCAGTCTGACGCTCTCCCAACTGAGCTATAGCCGCAGAGCTTTGTACGGGGCTCGAACCCGTGACCCTGAGATTAAAAGTCTCATGCTCTACCGACTGAGCTAACAAAGCACGTTAAGTAATTTAGTAGAAACTAGCTAAAAACTAGATGTCAGGATGCACGAAGGGGAGGTAGTTAAAAATACTTTCAATCTAGACGCTATACATAGTCAATCTAAATTATAAATCATTTTTTAATCCTTAACAATAAATGTTCGATTAGGTTTTTTATATTTTAATTATTACTCCACTTAGTAATTTTTTTCAATCTAAAGTCCCTATACTAAAGGTATATGAAGATGGACTTTATTTTAAGAACTGTTTTTTCATTTGAGTTTAATGGTTTTTGATGTTTAGTATTTTGGCTTGCAATACTCTTGATAGCCAATGCTACAACATTATTTCTATGGATATAATTAATCTTCCCAAATTTAATTAAATTAATTAGCCAATAATTATTTGCCTAAGAACTTATAATTATAGGAATTTTTTTATGCAGTTATAATAAATTTTAATTTTGTAGAGTACATCTTGGTTAATCTAATATTGCACTGCTATTTAATTATTGCAATCTACTAAGGTAGAGTTTTGCCTTTATACACAGTCCAATATGTATCTATAGATTTTAAACTATTGTTTTTCATTAGCTTTTTAGATTTATCTTTTTAGCTTTAAAGATGACCAAGCTAGGTAATTTATCTAATCCAACTGTCTTTTTGACCTTAAAGCATGTATTTAATTCCCTACATTTATTCAGAAAAAACTTGGTTATTTAGAAATTAGAATTTGAGACCAGATAATCTAAAATCATATGAAAACTTGTTTAGGTTTATCCTTTATTTATCCAAGTGCTAAAAAGAAGCTAGATCTATATAGTCCTAGCCTATCTGATTATTGTTTAAGAAGGTGTTCCTGGTAATACTTAAATCCTCTAGATAACTTTTCTCCACTTTTATTTATATTTTTTTTAACTTAAGGTCATTCAATCTAAATGCAAGAGGTAAATCATTATTCTTATTATTAAAAAAATAACTTTTAACAAACTTTTGCACACATACTATAATCTCTATATGGAAAATTAGTGGTTTTAGGGATCATTACTAATAAATATAGCTATATCTTTATGCACAACTTTTCTTATAGGTTTAGCCCTGGAATGACTTACTTGGTTAATTTTATGTTACATTAAAGCCTAAGATTAAGAATGACTATTATAGAAGCTGATAAAAGATGTAATTTTTAACAGAAATATAAAACTTTTATAATATGTTTCTAATATAAAAGATAACATAGTTACTTTTTTATATTTTTAGCCATAAATAAAATTTAAAAACTTTATAAATGCTTAATGGAATATAATAAAAGTATCTAATTTTGAATTATTAAAATTAATACTGCTGTATACGAAATTATAAAAATAAGATACTTTGTATGAAGTTATAAGCTTAAAATCTGACTACTTTATAATTTAATAAAATACTATAAACCATATACACTTAAAAAGTATAAACTTAGCCATCATTGTATGTTACTTTATAGTATAATTAATATTATAGATTAGTTGAAAAGATAAAAAAAGGAGGAATTATATAAAATTAGATTTTATAAGTGCTCAAATAAGTCTCATGACTTAGAGATTTTTGGTTTTAGGATTACCACTCTTAAGGGCAAAGCCTTGCCTTTGGCAATAGAAAAAAATAGTTTAACTACTAATAATTATATACTTATAAAATAAAATCCCTTTTACATTAATATCAAAATTGATATAGTATTCCTACATCTAAAATACTTGACTGGAATACTATAGCCAAATGCTATCTTCAATACTCAGTTAAATTACTCCTCTAAGTTTACTTTAACTTGTTTGAGTTGTTGCCTATTTAGCTAAGCTTCAGGATTGCTTTTCTAGAATCCAAAGATCCTTTTATTATATGCTGAAACTAAAGGTTATTTTAGATCCTCTTTGAAAGTCCTAATCTCTATTCTTAAAACCTATACTTATTTAAGATCCTTTCACTTATGATTCCTAATTTTTTACTTTTAATCAGTGTCTTGTATTACCAAACAAATTAGATTGCAAAAATATAAACATGTACTCTCCTATATAAGGAAATAAAGTTTCATTATGCTATTTTTACCCAGGACATAATATATTCTAAAGATCCCTTTCTGAGACCAGAAATCTCTTTCATTGCCAGTCAAGTCAAGAAAGGACATTTCAAAAACTTCAAAGATCCTTTCCAGACAAAATATGTTATTGAACTTGTCAACTGATTCTAGGTGAGCCATACCAGTGATACTACATCCCAAGAGTCTATAAGGTTTTTAAAAACTCAGCAATTGTGATGCATGCACCAACAATTAGTTATCTGCCCTTATAGTGAAATGCCAAGAAGAAGCTTTATTTGTATATATTAATATAGCTAAATGCTAGATGTGGTATCCCCAGTGATGGAGTATGGACTCAAAGACCACTGCCTCCCAATTTCAATTCTGGTAGATGAACTTTAAGTAGGGGATAATTAATGACTATGTTGTCACAGTGCAACAATTCCCCAAACCAAGATAGCAGAGAGCAAGGCAGTCAAAGGAGTTCCTGGCCTATTAGAATGCTGAGCTTAGTGCTTTACTGTTTTATCCTCCTTTCCCATTAATATAATTTTTCAGATTTTCATATTAAATGGTGCATTATTATCCCCAGGTTGGCCTATCTCAATTTATTTATTTGAGGCAAGCTAACCAGGGGATGGACATTACCAAAATAGAGAAAGAAAGTATTGACATGAAACCTGAGCAGGGTCAACTCCATTGTAGAAAGTTTTTTCACCCCCAAATTGGGACTCAGATTTTTCTGGTTACTTCATGGGTAAGATTTTTGTATTATTAGACCTACTAACCACCAATAGCTTCCTTTGGCTGGCACTTCAATCAATGTGTAAAGAGTAGGAATTAGACCCAAAACCTTCAGGTTGGTAGCTGTACACCCTAAAGACTCACCTTCCACTTTCTAGGTTGGCTTATCTCAAGATTAATAATTAATTAAACGCTCAGGCAACTTACATATAGTCTAAAAGACTATGTGTTGATATCTGAAGCTCATAATTTACCTTCAAAATACAAATTTTATCTTTATCTTATATACTTATAAACACTAGCTATAAATTTTACTCTGCTTTTTACAAATATGATAGATAGTTATGCAGTAAATTTATTTTAAAGAACTATATAATAGTTTAATTTACTATTTTTGATGCAAATTAGACTTTTATTTATTAAATACAGACAGACAAAAAAGAAACACAGACTTATAAGGGGGTATAAAAAGTGAGGATAATTCCACTACATCTTGGAGTATAAATTTTATTCCTGTATGATTGTTATAAGGTCATGTCTATATGTTTATAAACTCCCTATTACCAACTTTACTATTGTAATTTTTCTGTTTTATTTTTAAATGTTTATACAATGCATGTTAAAATTTTGTATAGCTATAGACATCATTTCTAACTATTAGTTAAGGTTAAGCGCAGATGTTTATTAAATATTTGCTGGCCTTAGTTATTAAGACTCAAGTACACATCTAATTCTTATGATATTACATTAAATTATATTAAAGTTAGTATAAATTGTATATTCAAGGTAGGAGAATCATGGGACTAGCACTATCTTAAAAAGATTAAAAAAGAGAAAGAGAGAACTTGCACAGAAGCTCTGAATCCTCAGGACATTAGTCTATCTGACACCTTCTCTGTAATCATGGTAGGGGTATATGTATGGAGAGTGTCTATAACTCTCCTGTTTCCAGCGTGGTAGTGCATGGTGCATAGGGCCAACGCCAGGAAACTAGTTGCAAGTAGTAAAATTACTAAAGCCCAGAAGAGGGTGCTTGAGCTGGAATAGCTTAAGTCAAGGATGGCTATAATTATAGGGAAGAACCAAAATTGAACCACGTGGTGCTCAGAGTAATAGTGTACAGGCGCCCCAGGTTGGAGGGAACCAGGGCGGCCTAACGGTGCATGGGCAGATAGATTTATAGTAGTCAAAATTAAATGATTAATGTTGCACAAGACCTCCTCAAAGAGGTCCATGTACAGGATCATTTAAGATAAAATATATATATATATATATAATGTTTCCTCAGTTGAAATTGCTGATGGCTTTGAGCCATCAAGCAGTATGGTTGACAATCCTAAACTCCTCTCAAATCATTGGACTTTGTCCCTAATGGGCATGTCTCACCATTGATAATTGTTGCCAATAATTCAAAACCCTCATTACAAAAATTGGGATCATTGCTTGAGGAATCCCGCTTGACTGAATGAATGCCCCAGCAACTGGGAATGGGTGGGTTAGTTATCATGACCTATTTCCACCCCGTTGGGACCACCCCTATGTGGGGTGGCCCTGGGGAATTCCCATTGCCCATCAGGCCAAATGCCATCATACCAACCATTGCAAATGCAGTAAAGCCTCAGATCAGGCATTTGCAGCCAAACTACTAGTGAATCAGCCTGCCACCAATTCCCTCAATGTCTGTTCAAATTGAAGTCATTATTTCTCTAACCCTCAAAAATTTTCCAGGTAAATCGAAATTTGAGGGCCCCAATCCCTGCTTTGACAAGCTATCAAATTTGTTCACTATCTAATCAGCTGCATCACACTGAGGAAATTGTTGGTCAATTTTCTTTATTTAACTTTTAATTAAAATCCCTCTACCCAATTTCAGTTTATTATGTTCCAATCTAAACCACCCTTCCTGACTATATTTTCACAACCCATGGGGCTCATGGACGTGTTCACCTGGTTCTTCACTAAGTTTCTATACACAACTATGGCTCATGGGCACTCAGTGACGAAATTCCTTTATGGCTTTATAACAGTTGCGCAAGTAGCAGTACCACTGGCATTCAGGCTTGCCATTTGGGTGCTTCAGCACTTCAATCGGCAGGTCAGTCTAAAATTAACTTGATATATTCCTGACATAATTGACCAACCATTATTCTTGACCATTTCCGCACTTCTCATTGAGATGGGCGTAGCAGTGTCCTTTTCTCTCAGCTGCATAAGGTTGTGAAGGAGTTCTACTATGGCCACAATAGCCTAGTACCTCTCAAATTGCTTGAGCCCACCGTCCAAAATGGGATCTTCATGCTAGGAGCTGCCGTGGTGGCCTTAGTATCAAATTCCTGCTCCAATCCATTGTCCAATTCAATCTCAATAGTAACCGCATCTCATGTGCCCATGTCAGTATATTCTGGAATTTTGACTTATGAAGTAGATACTCCTGTTGTGTTCTTAGTGGTTTCCACCAATCCTAGTACCATCTCTTCCCTATCTACAAACTCAACTATAGCTGCTAACAAAGAGAATTTTGCCTACTTTTTATTGCCCATAAAAAAAGTATCAGAGCTCACCACATGTCCTTTGAAGCCTTGGTGGACACTGAAGCTGCGGGGTATTTTATGAGTGTAGAGCTAGCCCACCAGTTGGAACTTGACCTGGACTTGGGTCCTATGGTGATGGTCGCTTCATTGGCCTCCCAGCCCTTGTACCTGGTTAAACGCCCATTAACTTTCTTGTTCATCAGTTCAGCTTTTGAGATTGGTTTTCCGCAATGCCAAATTTGGTGTTTCCAGTAATCTTAGGGGTGGGTTGATGGCGTTGACAGCATGTTAGAATACACTTGGAGTCCAATATGTGGACATTTGCTAATGACCAGATGGAAGGCGAGTTTCTCTTAGTGGATACTCTTACAAAAACTCAAGGCAGCAGTTTCATTACTTCCCTTGTTTCCCCTGTGGGTTTTCCATTAGATTTTCCTGAGGCATTAATGAGATATCGAAGTATCTTTAATTCTGAGAAGGTGGATCATCTTCCCCATACTAAATTTGATCTAGGGTTTATAACAACAGTGCAAGTGATAAATATCTAACTGTACTTTATACCCGCATACAGCAGAGGAGGAGGCTGCTCTTAATGTATGGTTAGATGACATGCTTAAGAAAGGGTGGTTGTTCAAAGAGACATCACCAGTTGCTTCTCCCATCGTTTTTGCTAAAAAGTCCAATGGTTCCCTTCGTCCCTGCATGGATTATGGTCACCTAAATAAAATCACAGTTCATGATCCCTACCTTTGCCACTGGAGCAAACTATTGGTCAAGTGTTTGCTAAGTCAAATGTGTTATCAAAACGTGACCTTATTAATGCCTTTAACCAAATTTGGGTGATGACAGGTCAGGAATGGCTTACTGTTATCCAAACAAAGAGGGGTATTTTCCAATTTTGAGTAATGCCCTTTGGGTTAAATAATGTACTGGCCACATTTCAAAGAATGATTGATAGTGTGTTGGGTGATCTTTAGTTCACCTGCGTGGTAGCTTATATTGACAATATCTTGGTACATTCCCCAACTCTTGAACAACATGCAAAAGATTAGGAAGCAGTTGTGGCGGCCTTATATAAGGTGGGCCTATTTGTTAAGCCTTCAAAATGCGAGTTTTATTGGGAGGAAGTCACATTTTTAGGCAATCTCATTATAAAAGATGGGTATGCCATTTCCCTTAACAAGTTAGACACCATCTGTAAGTGGCCCACTCCAACGACCCAAAAGCAATTAAGAATCTTCTTGGGCACTAAAATTTCTTAAAAAATTCTCCCATGCCTTATCCCAGTTAGCTGCCCCACTTCATCACTTACAGGTAAGAATGTCACCTTTTGTTGGACACCTGAGTGCCAGCAGGCATATGAGTCAATTAAAGAGATGTTTTTGTTTCCCCCTATCCTAAAACATGCGAACCCTCCAAGCCCTATGTCATGTTCTGCGATGCATCATCTGTTGCAGTGAGGGGCTGTATTGCTTCATGAGCATGAGGGTTTAAAGTATCCTGTCGCCTACTTTTCCTGCAAGTTCTCTCATATGGAGCAGTCTTGGGTCATCTATTATAAGGAGCTGGCAGCTGTGTCAGGGGCCCTGACCCACTGGCGGTATCTTTTGCATGGTGCTCAACATGAGTTAACAGTGTGAATGGATCATCAAGCCCTTCTCTACTTCTGCAAACCCTAGAAGTTGGCACACAGGCAAGCTCAAATTTAATGGGATTTGTGTAGCTTTAACTTCAAATATGAGTTTGTGAAAGGAGCGTTGAATGTCCTTCCCAACTTCTTAAGTCATAACCCCACACATTGCCCTGTAGATCCAGATGAGGTGGATCTTGTTACTATTATCCTTCCCACCCAAATCTTATCCTTCATTTCTCCCATGGTCTCATCAGTGGATTTGGCTCCTGATGTGCCTCTTATTTCATGGGTTTTAGAAGCCCAAATGACTTGTACTGAAGGAGTGGAGCTTTTGGAACAAATGTCCCTCCCAGCTCAAAAGCATTCCCTATATTCCTTGGTGTAGGGTCTTATTCATTTTTGGTTGCAGGTATGGGTTCCTCCCCTTATTAGAGCTGAAGTGTTTCAGGCTCATCACAACCCCCACAGTCAGACATCCAGGCAATAAGAAATACATTACTTTGATTAAGCATACCTATAATTGGGCGGGCTCGTCAAAGGATGTACTGCCTGGATCACCAATTGTGTTATCTGCACGTGGGTCAAGTCATATCAATCAGGAATGAATGGTCTCCTTCACCCGTTACAACAGGCTGAGGGTCCATGGACATCAGTGTCTGTGTATTTTATTGTTGAGCTTCCCTGTTCTAATGGGTTTACTGCGGTGATGGTGGTGGTTGATTGGTTTACAACTTTTGCCCTATTTATCCCTTGCTCTTCCGCCATTTCTTTAGAAGAAACTGCCCGTCTCTTCGTGCACCATGCTTTTTATATGTTTGGTCTCCCGCAGGAGATTATTAGCAACTGTGGGCCCCAGTTTACAGTGTGGTTCTGGAATTAGCTTATATCAATCTTAAATGCTACATCCTGTTAATCCACAGCATATCATCCCCAGTCTGATGAACAAACTGAGCGGGTTAATCAGTTTTTGAACAGTACTTGCGTTGCTATGCTTCATTCATGCAGGATACCTGGGCCAATGAACTTTCTCTCGCTCAATTCACTTATAATGGAACACATTCCTCTATAGGGGTTTCCTATTATGAAGCGACTTTGGGGTATAACCCTTATTTTTGTTTGGTCCTTGTCTGTGGCCAGAGGTTCCAACTGCCGCGGATCATGTAGAGCATATTCAGTCTACCCAGTCCTTAGTGCAGGAGCATCTCACTAAGGCTATTGGCAATTCAAGCGTTCTGCAGATTGGAAGCAGCTTCCTGCTCATGACATTGTGGTAAGTTCATATGTCATGCTTGATACATGCCATTTGTGGATGCGGATACCCTCTCAGAAGTTTTCAAGCAAGCGTTTGGGTCCCCATTTGGTGGATGGATTTGGGTAATGGTGCTTTCAAGTTAAAGTTACCATCTCACTGAAAACAACATCAAGTTTTTCATGCATCTCAGCTGTTTCCATTTAAGGGGAATATTCCCTCAGATCCTTAGCCAATAGTAATTGAGAATGTGGAGGAGGCCAAAGTGGAGAACATTTTAGCGTCCCATAGATCTCAAAGGTCAGTTCAGTAAATCGTTACATGGAAGGATTATGCAGCCTATGAAAACAGCTGGGTAAAAACCTGTGATTGTGCAAACTTCATGGAACTAGTTGAGGCCTTTCACATGTCCTATCCTGTGCTCCCTGTTCCCCCGCAAAGGTTGCAGCGTTGATGATGATCAAGTCGCCCAAGGCTCACAAAAAAGTAGCCCTCATCAGTTTCCAGTGGTGGTTCCCCTCCTCTGGCAAAAGGAAAGGGTAATGTAAGTCCAAGGGAACGTCCTCTCTGCATGGTTCAGGTGATATTCCCATTTCCTAACAAAAAAGGTCTGAAGAGGGAAGCTGTACCCCTCGTCACACAAGTGACCTCGCCCATGTGGTAGATGAGCTCTGGTTAACAGCACTCCCTCTGAAGATTCCCCAGTTTCAGCTCTTACCTCTGCCAAGTTATTTCACCAAATTGAGGAAATCAGTGCAGAAATCATTGGTAATCATCATCCCCATGAGCTGGATAGCTTCATATACCCAATGGTGCCAAATCCTCATAATCGAAGCTGAAATGTCCAAAATATATGAGAATAAAGTCCAACAGGTGAGCAACTAATAGTTAGAAGGGGACAATTAATGAATCATTGGTCAAAATTTTGCCAATGGCATCAAGCCATCAAGCGTACAGTTACTAATCCTAACCTCCTCTCAAAATTGTTGGGCTTTGTCCCCAATGGGCATGTCTCACCATTGGTAATTGTTTCCAATAATTCAAAACCCTAATTACAGAAATTGGGATCATTGCTTGAGGAATCCTGCTTGGCTGAATGAACGCCCCAGCAACTGGGAATGGGTGGGTTAGTTATCATGAACCAATTTCCACCCCGTTGAGACCACCCCTATGTGGGGTGGCCCTGGGGATTCCCATTGTCCATCAGGCCAAATGCCATCGTACCAACCATTGCAAATGCAGTAAAGCCTCAGATCAGGCATTCGCAGCCAAACTACTAGTGACTCAGCCTGCTGCTAATTCCCTCAATGTCAGTTCAAATTGAAGTCATTTTCCCCCTCCCTCAAAAATTTGCCATGTTAGGTCGAAATTTGAGGGCACCAATCCCTGCTTTGACAAGCTACCAAATTGAACACTATTTAATCAGTTTCATTTCACTGAGAAAATTTTTGGTCGATTTTCTTTATTTAACTTTTACTAAAAAACCCTCAACCCAATTTCAGTTTTTATTATGTTCCAATCTAAACCACTCTTACCGCCTATATTTTCACAACCCACGGCCCCATGGCCATGTTCACCTGGTTTTTTTCAAGCTCCTATACTCAACTATGGCTCTTGGGCACTCAGTGACGAAATTCCTTCCTGGCTTAATAAAAGTCACACAAGTAGCAGTGTCACTGGCATTTGGGTTTATCATTTGGGTGCTTTGGCACTTCAATTGGCAGGTCAGTCTAAAATTAATTTGTTATCTTCCTGACAGTGATCAGCGCCAGTTTGATAATTTAATAATTGGTCATTCATAAGAGTTTCCTTATGAGAATCCTCCTATACCTTCACTTTGATGGGCAGGCATGCGCCTTGTGGCCTAGGGTTTTTGCACATAATGCAAATGGGGCTGCCATTTAGGGATGAAGAAAATGGATTGATGTTTTTATTAGTATAATAAAGAATATAACCTAGGAGAATTTTAAACAATTTATTCCCAGTTTCTTGGTGGGGTTTGATAGATGGTATAGCTTTGCCACTGCTGAGCTTTGTAATTAAATAAAAGCTTTGTAACTTAAACTCCTTGACCATCCCATAGTTTTCTAATATTTTTTAGATTAAGTTTAAAAATTGCGGGGGAGGGTGCTGGGAAATATGTAAAAACTGATAAAGATAGTTAAATAAATATTCCAGCAGGTGCGTTCCACACATATATTGTGTGACACACTATTTACCTTAGCTTTAATTTAAAACTTTTTCAGCATCAGCTGCATCTACGGTGAGTAGTCTTAATCAAACCAATTGTGGCCAAGGGTTCCTTTGAGGAAGGTAGTAGAAGGGATTTACTTCTCCTTTTCTCTGATGCCTTCTTAATGAAGATGGTGTTGGCGTTCATATCAAAGAACAGCTCAAGTTTTCTCAGTATCATTCAATAAACTGTTTGACCATCCTCCTCCAGTGTCAAACCATCCAGAATTGAATGTATTGTCGCCAAATGAGCCTTTTAACTAAATGGGCAATGATTAATGAAGGAAATATGGGGATTGGCAACGATTGAGACTCCATCTTGACACCTGAGACTGCCATCTAGATGACCTTGCACAATAGAAGGGCAACAATCCTAAAGTCAATCAAAGGAGGTGGGTGCAACTCGACCCCTGTACTGGATGAGAAGTGAAAATCCTGAAAAAAGAGGAAATTAAGCGCTTTATCTGCCACAGAACACCTAGCCACCCTATAAATATTTAAAAAGCTTTAAAAAAGAAAAACTATCATATATTCCTTTAGCAAATTTACAATCATTTTTAACTTACTGAGTTTTAACAAGTCCCAAGGGGCTTCCAGTGCAGGCAACTTTGCGGGATGAAGGCTTAGGGTACTGCTTCTCACCACATTAAGGCTGCGCAAATCTGAGCACCACCAAATGTGGACCTGACTGCAATGGGTGTAGCTCACACAACCCTTAAACTGAAATATGCACGCCCCGTTTAAGTACTGGGCAGACCTTCTGCACCATCCAGGACAGGCAATATGCCTCTCATCCCCCTTATGGGAGACAAGATTTGATGAACCCCAGGTTTAGCCCCTGAGGAGGGAGGAGCCGAGGTCCCTTCCCTTGTCATCTACCTTTTTAGTAGCGTTTTTCTCTATGCCCCTTTTTGTCCAGGAATCTTTGAAGTCCTTTCAGACCACGCTTTCTTTCCTTGCATGATCACGTTCACCACCAGCCAGCTCATGCTAACTGACTATCAGCTAGCTGAGCTTCAGGACAACCTGGCAAACCGTGGCATCTATTATAGGCAGGTGCATCAAAGTGCAGCCACCCAAAATTTTCTTCCTTTTGTCCTGGCATCTGCACTCATGCAAACCCATCTTGTGGGGAATCAGTGTGAAAGGCTCCATTGCATAACTCTTAATTCATCCTTCCTATCCATATTCTTTCCTCATGGAGTGGTAGACAACCACTAAAATAAGTTGGCATAGTCATCACTACCACCTGAACCCCTTTCAGGCCACTACAGGACCCAATCAACGCACCTCTTTAGGCTTCAGTGTTAGCTACTCACCCATGTTTCCATGGGCTTTCCTTTATATGCCACGAGGAGGCCCCAGCTAAACTTATATAGCTCCCAATTTTCCTCTTTGCATAGTTATGATAATTAGTAACATACCCAAGATAGTGCATATAGAATGGACCCTGAAGAAGTGAAAGTGCTATGCCATCGCCTCTCTCCAGCCATTCCATTCAGCCAAGCCATCATAAAGACAACTAACAAATTACATTCCTACTGCTCCAGGTACCCAATTTTTTTATTTTTTGCTTTCTCTTTGGGCGAAAACCCCAAAACTTAAGGCTCACTACAAGGTTCCTAAGCTGAATATGTGAAAGTGTCAATCACAAAAATTGAAGATAACGCCAATATTGGATCCCCTCCCTCCAATGGAGAGAGGGGAATTACTTGATGGGATAGACCTTCCAAACCTGAAGTACAACAAAATTAACCTGAGAGCCTAGATTCCTAGTCTACCTTTGAGATCATCATTCCCATGTTCAGACCCTAGTCAGTTCTATCTCCAAACTGACAACATAGCCAATACCATTAGAAGCTTCTAGATGGGATCTATTCTGCTAAGACCTGGTTTAGTCATTTTCGAGTTTCTGCTGTCCACTCATACATGAAGATAATTTACAGCTCAGCTGACTTTGCTAGCAACGAGTTGTTTGGCTGAGCAGAACATTACCTAAGGTAGTTTGTACATCTATCATCCATCATCTGCCCAATTGGTTGGATTACATCATCAAGAAATATTATGCCAGCTGGGATTAATATGAGGCCTTAACTCCAACTTAGTCAAATTTTACTAAACTGCCTGTTGGGATTACACCAAATTCTCTTGTCTTCAGAGATTCTACTCCATTGATTCCCCCAGCTTCATTGGAAGGAGAGCTTAATTTATCTCAATATATCAACGTTAATAAGAATGATCAGCCTCATTATAATCAATTGATTAAAGATTTGATCACACAACAATAAATTATAAATGATAGATTATGAACGAAATCAAAACCTATAAATATCCCTTCCTGTCATTACTAAAGAGTTAGGCCTATTTTTAACCTATTTTTACTTTAATTTATTGCTTTTTGGAGATTCCAATAAAAGTAACTTTGAGAGAAAACCTGCCCCATAGGAAGTGTAAAAACTTCCAGAGTGGTGATCACTACATGGACTACTCTGAGTTACACACCGTGATCACATCTTTCACTACTATGGATTCTCAAATTTAGCCTGAAGAAGCTCAAAACTAGGATCAAGGCAGTATTTTATGATGGGCTTGTTCAACTAGAAACAAAATCCTAAGTTTACAATTCACTTTGGAATTCGTGCCAATTTGGAGGTTTATAATCCTAATATAAGCTTTACAGTGAATCATCAAATCCCTCCTGAGGTTTTACGAAATATTATTAATCAAATGCTGGAGAGAGCCTTAATTCCTGGAATCCATTCCACCTGATCTCGTTCTAATGCTGTACCCCATATCTTAAGAGAAGTGTTGAAAACCTCCCAAATACCAGGAATTAGCACTGAGCAATACTTACATCAGCTAGTACACCCTACCCAATACCATCTATTACTGATTGTGGGAATGCATCATAAAGGGATGCTCAATTTAATAGAAAGACTTCAGTCTTTGAATAATTATGTTATTGAGTTTTTCAAATCCACCTCTGAATTTAGCAGAGATAATTGAGATGCCATCATAAACAATCAGACCTTTTTAAATGAAGTACATCAACAGCTTATTCTGTTTGACCATGGGATGTCCAGCTTTGTTGAATTACAGTTTCCACAATGAGTCCAGGAAATTCAGCAAGCTGGAAAGTAGGAATTTCTCAACTTTCTGAGCTGAGTCAAGAAATGGAAGCAGAAATTATAAAGCATCTTTCTCAATTGGAGCAATTGTACTTGGGAATCCAATCCTGAGTCATTGAAGTAGAGAAAACTTTTGGCGCTGTGTCCTCCTGGGGTTGAAGGACACCATGGTCCACCTGGGGGCGTAGGTCCAAGAGGACCCCCTGGTGTTGAAGGGCCCCGCGGACTGCCAGATGCAGATGGACCTCGGGGACCCCCCAGACCTTGGGGGCCCTCAGGCGCTGATGGGTATTCAGGATCCCTTCAACAAGTTGACTCCTTATTGAGTATGATGGTCCGCTTACATGACCAATTTTACAAAATGGACAAGGAATGTAACTTAACCTCTGTGTGGGTAACAATTAATCCCCTCCTATCGCTTCAGTCTCTCTCTGATGAACTGAGTAATATGGGTAAATGGGCAAAGGACACTGACATCCTGTTTCAGGCCAACGAATCAAAAGGAGAGATGTTCCAAGCCAAAATTGTAACCTTGGAACTTAAGTACAATGCTCACCAGGAGAAAATTTATGACCTATATCGTCAGTTGGATGAAAAAGTGGGGCATGTTGAATTGAAATGACAGATTGGCGAAATTTGGACTGAGACTGTCATCCCCTATCCTCCATTTTCTTCACAAGTTTCTGATTCCAACTCTTATGTTTTTAAACAATCTGAACATCCTTGAGTACATTTTTTAATGACCAATTCTCCAATGAGTTTCAAGCCAGTATTTAAGGACAAGTACTATCCTGGGGAAGGAATCATTATCTCGTTCCTCTATCTATTTGAGAAGGCTCTGAGTGAGGTCTCTGATTAACAGAAAATGAATTATTGCCTAATTGTCTCAATTGACTGGCCCAGGATATCATGGTACCCCACTTAATGACTTGCACTAATTGGTCTCAGGTCAAATTGGCGTTAAACAAAAGCATTCAGAAGTGAGAAAACATTATCTTCTCAAAAACAGGCTTTTATGGTGATACAACCACTCCAGAATGAATCAATCAAAGTTTTTGCTCATCAGTTCTATTGGGAAGCTCAAACTTTGGTGGCCTATGGTTGGTTAAATTTGGATGATGTAATTACTGCCGTTATGTCTGCTTTTACTTTCAGGACAGTTGCAATTATACCTTCTTAGTGTAAAGGAAAATTTCAGAAGTATAATAGACATCAAGGAGGCCTTGTTAGAATTGCCCCCTCAAGTTTTGGAGAAACCTCAAGTTTATGATTCTCCAAGACTTTTCGCTCTAGAGTATACGTTAAGCCTGATAATACTAGAGAAATTCAGTGTAACTACTGTCACCAATATATCCATACAGAGGACCGTTGTTTCAAGAAAGAAGCTTATGAGAATAAGAAAAGGGATAAAACCAATAAGATTCCTCAACTTGATAATGATATAAGTGTGCAGCAAGAACATCAAAGCCCTGTTGAGTATAATAAAGATGAACATTCTTCTTGTTCCATGCCCTAATTGTTGGCATCATCCTCTCAGTTTGGAAGCACCATTACCCATATTGACTTCTGAGTGAATCAAGTCAAGGCCAAATCTATCATTGATACGTGATCTTCAGTGAATGTTGTCTCATCAAAATTTATCAAGTGGATCGAGTTAACGCCAGACATTTCCCATTTTGAAGAATATGGCACTGCGAGACCTCAAAGTACTTGGTCAATTGGAACTTTTTTGTCTCTCCCACCAAAAATTGGGAAGCTAACTTTTACCATCCCAGCCATTGTTCTTGATAACTTTAGTTACAACCTACTATTGGGGACTCAATTCTTGCAGAAATTTTTTAATTTTATTAATTACCCTGACTCATCTCTATCTCTTTTGGGGTATAGAGTTCCCTTACTTTTGTCCAAAAATGCTCATGCACCACGTCAATTATTTTTGTTGGAGGGGTCTAAAAGGTCTTATTCTATTAATACCATGTTGGCGACCCTCAGGTAAAATTACCCTCTACCTCAGTGGATATCAAAGAGGAGATGCCTATTTTTACCCCCAACAATCTAATTTTTCTGCCAAAATTATGCAGGTATTGTTAATACTTTTTTACATTTTTTGATTCCCAAAGGACATTTATTACAAGTCCAGGGCATTTTCAACCCTTCTGTTAAAGAAATCTTGCCACATCCTGGAATATTAATTACACTTATTCAGGATCATTATCTGTTTTATTGGCGAACCTTACCAATGAACCCAAGATGGTGGATCAACAACACCCCATTGCTTATGTCAAGTTATTACCTGTATCTCAGATTTATGATGTTAAACCTTTTGGACGCCTAAAAGACTTTTGGTTGGGAAATGATCAGGAAATCCTTACTGTGGGGCCTGCTATTGAAAAACACCTTACTAGTGATTAAGAGAAACAAGTGCAGTTGTTAGAAGAATACTCCAACATCTTTGCTAAGCATACTTACAACTTTGGTAAGATGAAAGGAATAATGCATTCCGTTGAAACTGGCAATCACCTTCCTATTCATGCTAAGCCCTATCATAAGTATAAAGTGAAAAAAGCCCAAGTTAACAAAGAATTGCATCAATTATTGGAGGCTGGATTGTTGAAGCCCTCCAATAGTCCTTGGGCATCTCCGTTGTTATTGGTTAAGAAAAAGGATGGTTCTCATCGAGTAGTTATGGATTATCAACAACTGAATGCAATTACTCAATGAGACAATTATCCTTTACCTAGTATTGATGATTCTCTTAGGTTGTTGGCTGGATCAACTTATTTTTCAGCCATGGATTAAGCCAGTGGATACTGGCAAATCAAATTAATTCAGGCTGACTGAGCTAAGTGTGATCTAATATCCAGTGAATGTTTATTTGAGCCAACTCAGATTCCTCAAGGATTGAGCAATGCCCCAGCAACTTTCCAATGGGCCATGGATGGTATGTTACGAGACCTAAAGCTTACTTGTGTTCTGGTATATCTTGATGATATTACCATATTTTCCAAAACTTTTACCAAACATTTGGGCCATCTAAAAGAAGTTTTCAAGCGAATTCAAAGCTCCTCCTTATAGCTCAAACCCTCTAAATGTTCATTCTTCCAAAATGAAATGGATTTTTAGGACATCAAGTATCAGCCAAAGAAATTTGACAACTCACAGATAAAGTTCAAGCTATTTACTAAATGCCTCCTCCTACCTCTCTGCGGGATATTTAAGTCTTTCTCAATATGGTTGGGTATTATTGGCAATTTATACCCAAATTTGCTGATATGGCTGAACCATTATTCTATATATTACAAAAAGGAGTGCCCTTTGAGTGGAGTTCAGCTCAGGAACAGTCGTATAATTCCCTGCAAACTGCCTTGACTAAGGCACCTGTTTTAATTCATCCTCACTTTAATAAGCCTTTTTATTACATACAGATGCAAGCAATGTCACTATTGGGGCTATCTTATCTCAGTGTGATGAAGAGCATAAGGACCATCCCATTGCATATTATAGCAAAACTTTGTCCAAAGCTGAATCGAAATTACAGTGTCACTGAGCGAGAGTGTTTGGCCATAATTCTAGCTATCAAACACTTCCATATCTTCTTATATGGTAGCCATTTTATTGTTATTACTGACCATTCTTCTTTAAGTTGGTTGCAGAATATAAAGGATCCTGATAAGAGATTGGCTTGTTGGGCCTTAAGATTGCAAAATTACAATTTTTCCATTGTTCATCATTCAGGTGCTCAACATCAGAATGCTGATGGTTTGTCTCAACTGCTTATTCTGACTTTGGAAGTGGAGAAGGAAGAACACTTATATAACCTTATTAAACGGCCTGAGTTGTTGGATCAGAGTCTGAAGAAGATTGAGCCTATTTAAAATCTATAACTAAAGATACTATGATTCAGGAGGGAGCTTTATATAAGAAGGTCAAAACCAAGTGGTTACCCTTCTTATACCCAAACTTAAGATTTCAGGCTGTCATGGAAGGGCATGAGCAAGTAGGCCATAGTTGGTTGAAGAAAACTCAATAATGGTTGAAAACTCGATATTATTGGGATAACATGACCAAATTCATCCAAGAGACCCTTGACTCATGTCTTATTTGTAAAAGTCATGGAAGTACCAACCCAACTTATTAGCATCAAGTTATTCCCCCAACAAAAGCGTTTATAGTGGTAAGCATTGATGTGGTAGGTCCTTTTCCTCAGGGATTACATGGCCACCAGTATATTATTATGGCTGTCAACCATTTAACTAAATGGGTTGAGGCCATTTCTATTACCACCCTCTCAGCTAAGACTACAGCGTTATTCCTTTACCAACACATAATCTCTCAACATGGGTGTCCCAAGGTCCTTATGTCAGATAATGGGACTAATTTTACCTCACAACTTGTACAGGAATTATCTAAATTATTCAACACTGTTCGATGATTTGTTGTTCCATATAATCCCTCCATGAATGGGGCCATCAAACCAGTCAATGGACTCTAGTTTCAATCTTAAGAAAGATGGCTTCTACTGATCCATCTCAGTGGAATTTTTATTTACCTAGTGCCTTATTGGCATATCAGATAGGCTATCATCAAATTATCAAGATGTCGCCTTTCAAGTGCCTATATGGGTGAGATCCCTCAGTCCCTTCTAGTGTCCAAGCCATACTTGAAGAAAGCATACCAGAAAACTCTGATCTAATTTTGAGAAATCTAGTGGATGAGATTATTTGTCTTCAAGCTCAAGCTATGAAATCAATTGAAGTAACCACTCAAAAGAGAGACTCAAAGAGAACCAATCAACATAAACCTGCCTTATCTGAATACAAATCAGAGATTATGTCATGTATTACCACTCTTAGCCTGGTGGAAAAACTGAAAAGTTAGGAACCAACTGGTCTGGTCCTTATTGAGTTATATTTTTAAAAGGACTAGAGTATTCAATTGTTCATGTTGATACTGGCATATTGATCAATCATATTCATCTGAGGTTTTTAAGAATTCACCCTACCACAAACAAACCTTGAGGGGGAAGTGTTGGGATTTCACCAAATTCTCTTGTCTTCAGAGATTCTACTCCATCAATTCCCCGAGCTTCATTGGAAGGAGAGCTTAATTTATCTCAATCTATCAATGTTAATAATAATGATCAGCCTCATCCCAATCAATTGATTAAATATTTTTGATCAAATGATAATTAATTAGCACTGATAGATTATGTTTAAAATAAAAACCTATAAATATCCCATAATTTTATTAATAAAGAGTTAGGTCAATTTTTAATCTATTTTTACTTTTAATTTACCACTTTTTGGAGAATCCACCTAAAAGTAACTTTGAGAGAGAAAACTGACCCATAGGAAGTGTAATTCAAAACTTCCAGACAACTGTTGCCTTATCAATGAAACCCAAAGTTAAATTGCCCTATTGACTCTGGGATTTCTGAGTATATGGATACCCACTTTACTCAGCGACTACAGGGTGTGGTCTCTAGAGTATATGAGTACATCTAAAATGCCACATTCAAGGCTGCCACCCAAACCTGAACTTTGGAATCCATCTTGATGCAACGCTTGAGTCATGTAGAAGCCCTGCTTGATCAGCTTTAGCGCCAAAGTGACACTGTCACCAAAGGGCCAGGGAACCCAAAGTTCCACGAGGTCCTGGGGCTGAAGGATGATTAGGTTTCAGAAGGATCTTGCCACCCTGGGTCAACTGTTTTTCTGGCTGAAGGCTCTGAAACCCCATGTGTTGGGAATCTCCCTTAATTGGGGGAAGCCTCAACTAGGGGTTGCAAACTACCTATTGGCAGATGCTGGATTGGGCCCCCCATTAACTTGGGTTAAGTCCAATCTGAAGTATTGAGGATGTCCCTAATAATATTAATTAATTATTTTAAGTAGATATCAGCAACTAATGCTGATAATATCAAAAATCAATCGGAATGCGGGAATTTCTATCACCTGGTACAAAAATACAATTTATGCCACAACGGGATTTGAAATTGCATCGTGAAGGGCAAAAAAGGACACTCATCCCACTATGCCAGACCCCCTATTTATTATCTAAAAAAGTATTTATATATCTCATGCTGTCAGCAAATGATGCTGATCATTTGCCTATCCTGATCTATCCTACCTTTAATTAAATACCCTTGATATTTAATTAGCCTTGATCTATTATACTTCCCTAGTACTATAAATAGTACTAAATATTTCTATAATAAAGTAACTTTCCTTGCAGTATTATTTACTCTTTGAAGTTTAACTGTCATATTCATATTTGGATTTCAGTGTGAAACCCAATGATTATTATATTCAGCCCGCAGGAACCTCTGAACCATCGCCAACTGGTTAAGTTCCATCAATAGGGACTTTATTTGGACCTCTGAACCTCTAATAAAAGTTAAGTCCTATATTATTTATATATTGGGTTTCAGTGTGATATCAACATCTGTCCAAAATCTTAAGTGAGCTTTGAAGGACCTGACTCAATTTATTATCAGATTCTGTGAAAGTTCTGACACTGGTGCTTTCTGCCAGGTTTTCCTTCCAAGCCACACTAAGTATTCAATTTATACTAAGAGCATATAATGAAATTAAAACCACTCCACTACACTCTTAAGGAGGAGTTGGAAATAATTTACCAAGAGAGTTTTGACCAACTTTCAACTCATACAGCTATTCTGGAAAAGCTGAAAACATTCTATGATGGACTACTCATATTAATGACTAAGGGAATGAAAGGCTTGAACATTGAAATACACTGGGTGCAAGATGTTTGCTACTGTGAAGACCCACTTCACTTAATTGGCAATTATGCTGAAAATGCTGTCTATCAAGTAGCAGTATACACAAATGAAGTTGAGGATGAAGCTATTAACCCAATGTTTAATTCCTTAGATGAAGTTTATCATATATATCATAATAAGCTGGAACAACTTGTGAAGACTCGCCGTCAGTATTATGGTCCTATTCCCAAATACACCTGGAATAAGTTAGTCAACCTTGTACTTGTTCAAGCTAAGGAACTAGACGATGCTAGTCAAATTAACAACTCTGCCAATCAAGATTGCCAAGATTCCAAAAATTCAAACAACCCAGTTAAGATGAATATTTCCCCCTCGACTAAGGATCAAGTACTGGATGATACTAATAATCTATCCAGCAACGAAATCAATAATGAGGAAATGAACCCTAAGATGGATGAATCAACCTCAATTGAGATCCTAACATTATATGAGACTAATAATATGTCCAAAAATGAAATTAATAAGTAGGAATTTATCCCCATGATGGATATGTCAATCTTGCTTGAAAATCTGGCATCGGATGAGACTAATAATCTGTTCAAACTTGAGGAGGAATTAACACCCAAGATGGATAAATCAACTTTATTTGAAACTCTAGCCTTGGACGAGACTAATAATCTTTCCAAGGATACAAAAGTCCAATCCTATTTCCCCATTTACTCTCTTAACTTCCAACAATCTAATAATTATTTTTTTATACTAACTATTTAGGTAATATCATTGTGGCTGAATAATATAAATTACCTGATTTAGACTGTACAATTATGTCAACTCATGAAATTGGCCACCAATCTGATTTAAAATCCAAACCACCTGATCCAAAGTTGAAAGAAGATATTTTAATTTAATTCAAATCCAAACCAACCAATTCAAACTTTAAGGTTTTTTCTTCAACAGATCACTTCATTTATCCCTGGAGCTACAATTGGGTTCAATCGCAGGATTGGTTGAAAATATTAATTAAGCTGCCTTATGCAGCTTTTCTATCCTTTTTACTCTGTTCTCTCATTGCTGGCTCTAGTGCTGAGGCCAGGTGTCATCCCCACTGCCTGGATCTCTTCCCAATGCTGGGTATCAATAACAATGCTGGTTCTCATGCTGATGACACCACCTTGGCTCTGACCCCTAGCTGAGGCTTGGAGGGGGTTCTGTCAGGAATCTCCTTAGTTGGGGGAAGACTTGACTAGGGGTTGCAAACTACCCATGGGCAGATGCTGGATTGGGCCCCCTATTAACTTGGGTTAAGTCCAATCTGAAGTATTAAGGATGACCCTAATAATATTAATTAATCATTTTAAGTAGATATCAGCAAAAAGTGCTGATAATATCAAAAATCAATCGGAATGCAGGAATTTCTATCACCTGGTATAAAGATACAATTTATGCCACAACGGGATTCAAACCTGCATTATGAGGGGCAATAGTGTTACACTCATCCCACTATGCCATTTTTTTAAAAACTCCATGCTTTATTTAAAATAAAAATTTAAGGGAAAGTAAGAGGGGAGGGCGGAATACAGGTGATTCAGCCAAGGGTAAAAAGGACTAAGGGTTTGGGCCACTAGAGTTCTAGCACCTCCTACCATTGCTGATTGGCAATTGCCATTGCTAGCTATGGTTCTAGCATTGGTGGGCTTACAGGCCATTTGATTCTCAGTCAATTAGTTGCCTCATCACGTACAATAAGCAATCTGGTGGGGAAAGCCAAACGTGTGGCTTTATAACATCTGGGGATTAGGCGTGAAAATTTTGAGATCTGACAGAGCTGATTGGAAATAATCCAAATGGTCTTCAATATCAAACCTCTGTGGTGGGGGCGCTCGTTGCTCAAAACCTTGGCAACAAGCGCACAGTGAATTATCCATACACAATAATGGTAAATGAAGGCTCATAGTTGGATCAGAGCCAATTTCAGGGTTTTTGTGAAGAAAAGATCCTGCAATGGATGTATTCTCAGTGGTGATTGTTCACCTGATAGGATGTAGTACATCATGGACCAGTATTTTTTGAACAAGGTGCATTCATAGTAACAGTGGGCTATATCTGCTTCCGTTTTGTGCATATGGGGCATTCTTTGTGATGGTAGTCTGGCCTGCTGTGCTTGCCCAATTTGAATGCCTGATTTAGGATCTGACAGGGTACTGAATGCTGTTTGGCCGTTACCAAGATGGAGTTCAAGCCCAAAATCAACTCCTTCGTCAGGTAGTTAGTGTCATGGCCTTCAGTAGTCCAGTCATTTAGGATTTGTGGCTGGGTGGGTGGATTGCGCCCCAGTTTTAGGAGTGGATCCCCATATTCTATCAGCATCAATTTGTACCTTATTCTGATTGACTTGGTTGCATATTCATCAGCGATTTGGTTACACTCCTCCCAACTTGTTGCAGAAATCATTGCAGAATTACGTGCTTTGACGTCCCTTTGAATTTGGTCAGCTTCTCAGTCCAATCACTTAAATGACTATCCGCCCTGGCGCACGGCCCAATTTCATAGTCACCAGTAGTGTGGGGTACCTTTTTGGGAGGTTATCCGCGGGTGGTGCGCCATCCATTTATGTATTGATTGGGGAGAGACTGGATCTTGGAGGCCTTGGGCTCTAGCCCAGTTCACGCCCCACGCTAGGGTCAGACAGCGCATGTGCGTCTGTATTAGCTTCAGGAACAACTTCCCCTATATATGTCAGGCATGAGATTCGAAGTCCAGGAGGCCCATGCCTCCTTTGTTCTTTGGTTTCAACAGGGTTTACAGTGGTATCGCGCCGCCTTCACCTTGAACCACAGGAAGGTTTGGAGAATTGACCCGATTTTCTTCTCTAAGTTTGGGCTCATTGGCAGCACATGAGCAACATACCACAACTTTAAAAATATGAAGATGTTTATTGCCTGCACTCTCTCCTTGAGGCATAGTCTGGCGCTCTTCCAGCATAACATTCAGATTGATAAGCTTGAAAATACTTCCTGTTCGGTCTCCAGTACTGCTGGTCCCTTATTGTTGAAGAGTATTCCAAGGTATCAGACTGTCTGGGAGTGCATGATCAGCATTGTGTCAGTTGGCGGGCTGAAGCTCCAGGTTGCTGACCCTCATCACTGAGGTTTTTGTCAAGTTGATTTTTGCATTCAATGCTAGATGATAGAGGTTTAATAGTTCCTCAGCGCCCTGGGGGTTGGTTGGTGAGCTTATGCCTACTACCATATCATCAGCAAATGCTAGCATCTTCAGTGGCATTTGGTTAGGGTGGACTAAACCTGGAGCTTCACGTCCGCTGCCGCCAGCCTAATGTTGGCTGCAAAGTTGAAGAGTATTGGTGACATAGGGTTGCCTTGTTGGAGACATTTCCTGACGGGGATTTCTTTGGTTATGCCATCTGCGACAATCACCTTCATTATCAGGCCCAAGTACAGCGTTGTTATCCATGCTCAAAAATTGTCAGGGATACTGACTGCCTTTAGTGCCTTATGAAGGAATGACCATGCTACTTGGTCATATGCCTTTTCCATGTTGAGGAACATAAGGTACCCCTTTTCAATGCCCCTCATATCCTGGAGTACGCTCTGGACTGAACCAATGCTGTCCCATATACTACAGCCTTTGACGAAGTCATTCTGAGCATTATGGAGCATGCACGGTTCTGTTGCCATCAGTCAATTAGATAGTATGCGTTTGAGCAGTTTATAATTGGCATTTGATAGCGCAATTGGGCACCAGTTCCAAAGTTGGTGTCTGAGGCCCTTTTTGTACAGAAGTATTATTTGGGTCTCTTGGCCTCCCGGAATTTGCTGGCCATTTTACAATCAGTGGTTGAAGAGACTTTTGAGCTCCGGCGCAATGCGGTATCAGAATAAGCTGTATATTTCTGCACACATATTGTTGGGGCCTGGTGCTTTCATTCTTTGTGACTCCTTTAGAGCCCTCTTAACTTAATTTATAGAGATTTTGGCGGATAACTTGGCGACATCTTCCAGCATACAGCCCCCTAGTGCTGGCTTGGTCAGGTCAATAAGGGTTTTTGTTGCGATTCTCTCATTTCTTGTTGTTGGAAAAGATCACCATAAAAAAGCTCAACCTCTCGCTTGATTGTTTTGGGGTCTGTTGATACTTCCCCTTCTGCTGTCTCCACTTCCCGTATCCTAGCCTTGGTTTGAATTTCCTTGAGGTGTTTCAGGCCCTCTTTGGTCATTGCCCCCACTAGACTCTGATATTGGTAAGTCGCATTAGTCCATCTCTCTGAGTCTTGCTTCATCATTATGGCCCGATACTTCTTGTGTATTGTTCAGTACTTGCTCCACCAGTCATCACTGTCCTGCCAGGTGAGCCTCAGCCTTTCTAATTTAGATTTCAGCTGCTTCACGGTAAAAGTTCATTTGTAGGAGGTTGCTTTTTTGAGCTTCATACTATCATGCTTCATTTTAACTTTGATTCAGGTCCATTGTTCTATTGTGTCCAACTCCAGGCAGTTGTTTAGGTATGCTACCAGTTGATCCAGTCCAGCGTCAATCTTTTGGCGCCATTCCCCATCCCTCAGCGTGGCTGGTGCCAGTTGCCACTTGCAGTTCCTCAGAGGTTCATCAAGGTCAATATCCATGCAGATGACTATTTGGTCACTTTTGGCATTTATGCTAACCTCGCTGTTGGATGTCATCGGCTTGAGGTCTGATGACACTAGGATATAGTCTAAACGTTATCCTGACAATGGGGATCCAGAGGCGTCATATGACCACCATGTTAAGTTGGCTGGGTCATCATCCTCTTCGCCAATCATTAGGCACATCCCCAATTTGACTAGGTAATTGAGCATCTTGTTGGCCTTACTATTTGATCTTCTCTTGTCAGGAATGTATCTCAGCTCACATTTGTCCAACAATTCAGGTCACCTGCTATTACGGTCATTGCTTCAGATGACACTTCCACTAAGAATTCCCAAAAATATGGTTTTTGTGGTGCTTTGGTGGGGTGTAGACTGCTACCACTTGTATGCTCCTGCCAGTTTCTCTGTTTATAGCTATCACTATCAAGATCCTACCAGCATGAGTTTCTTCCACGAATTCCAGGTCTATTTTCTTGTCCATTGTGACTATCGCCACGTGGTCCATCCATAGGGCTTGGTAGCCTATCTGGAGGGACCACAGGTGGTTTTTTGCGTCATGGTTTGAGCTTGGCACCATTTCCTTTTGGTTACCAGCTTGTGTTTCAGAAATAAAAATTAGGTTAGTATTATTATTAGTTATTTAATGGTGCATCTTCCTCCTCCTCATTTGTATGCTCTCTATCCCCGAGCATTTGTAGTCACTATCCTCATTCCAGCAGCCCAACCCATGGGTATGAGGTTTAGAATTGTCTGGGTTGTGGATCGAGTCCTGTACTGAGGTCTAGTTGGTCAATGATGGTGGCGTCAATGGTTGGTGGGGTGCAATATTTGGTTTTCAGGGTCAGTTGGTTGGGACTGGGATTATATTCCCAGTCATCCTGTGTACTGGGAATTTGGTCTCCATCCCCATCTCCCTGTCAATGGATAATGGGGATGGTTTTATGATTGGGTCCAGGTGTGTCAGGTGAACAGCAAGTAAAAATTAGAAAGGCCTGCAAGCCCAGATGCCAGAGCACCCAAATGGCAAACCAGAATGTTAGAGGCACTGCTGCTGGTATGACAAATATGGAACTGGAAGGGAGTTCCACCAATATCTGCTGGTGAGCCAGAATCTCATACAGGCACAAAATTGAATGCCAGACAAACATGGCCTTTGACCCCAAGGGGTACAAGAGCATTGGTGGATAAGGCGGCTTAATTCTCAACATATAAAAACTAAATTTTTTGGAGGTTTTTTTTTAATGGAAAATTTTAAGGAAGAAAATTGACCAACAATTTTCTCAGTAAAATGCTACTGATTAAATAGTAGTCAATTTGGAGGGGAAACAAGATGGGATCAGGTCCCACAAGTTCAACCTAACTGGCAAATTGTTTGGGAATGGGGAAAAATAATTTAACTGGTAACTGACATTGAAGAATTCAGTGGCAGGCCAAGTTGCTGTTGGTTTGACCTCAAACATCTGAACTGAGGCTCAACTGCATTTCCAACAGTTGGCGTGATGGCATTTAGCCCAACAAGCAGCGGGAATCCCCCAAGACCACCCCACATATGGGTGGACCCAATTGGTTGGGAACGGGTTCAGAACGCCCAACCTGCCTGTTCTCGGTCACTGGGCCATTTGTTTGGTCAGTGGCATTGCATCAGGCGCAATGCCTGATTTGCTGGCAGGAAGCTTCAAAACCTTGTCAATGGTGTCTGATGCTATTACCTGCCCATCGGGGGTGATGCTCAATGGATTTGGGAGGGATGATTTTTTAATTGTCATGTTAACCAAATTGCAACTGTCAGGCATTCTGGCTGATAGATTAGTCTTCATACCTTTTTGACCATTTGAAATCCAAGCATTGGGCTGATTGCCGCTTGAATTAGTTGCGATTGATTCCATTTTGGTGATCTTGGCACAGATTTACTGATTCCTCATAACAGTTCTGCTGAGGAGAGTGTGGGTACTAGAAGCAGGATCCAAAGCGGAAGGGCAGTTACCCAGCGCTCATCTTTCATGTGAGCGAGATCGCCCTGAGTAATGAGAGGTATGACCATCCTCTTCAGTACCTTCTTGCTTAGGAACAGAAAAATGGCCCGATTGACTCCCAGAGGACGTTCCACAGGACTTACATTACCCTTTTACTTTTTCCATGGGAAGGGCCCCACCACTGGGAAACTGTATGAGAGCCACCTTCTTGTGCGCCTTGGGTAACTTGATCACCATTACTGTCGCAGGTTTTGGGGGGACTGGGGAACCTTGGGGTGGGATATGTGGAACGCTTTGAACAGGTTCATGCAATTCGCACAATTGCACGCCTTGACCCAACTGTTCTCATAAGCCAGATACCCTTTCCAGGCCATGAGATATTGGATGGAACGTCACGATTTCTGGGATGCCAGGATAGCCTCTACCTCGGACTCTTCCTCATTTTTGACGATGATTGGTTCTGGTTCCATGGGAATTGCACCCTTGAAGGGCGGCAGCTGAGAAACTACTGAGCTTTGGGGAGGAGCAAAATTATTGCAAGTTGAGATGTCAGACCATACTGACATGGGCAAAATAGCCGCGGCAACTATGGGTATGGATTTGGAGTTTTGAGTGGGATGGGACTAATGTGGGCAAAGATAATCTTCTTTACAACCTGATTCAGTTGGAATGAAGTGACCATTGCTGTGCCAATATCTATGAGAAAGGCGGAAATGGTAGAGATTAATGGTTGGTTGATTATGTCAGTTAAACAGCAAGTAAGAATTAGACTGGCCTTCCAGCCCAGATGCCAGAGCACCCAAATGGCAAACCAGAATGCCAGAGGCACTGCTGCTGGTATGACGAATATGGAACTGGAAGGGAGTTCCACCAATATCATGCTGTGAGCCAAAATCTCATACAGGCACAAAATCAAATGCCAGACAAACATGGCCATTTACCCTAAGGGGTACAAGAGTGTCAGCGGATAAGGCGGCTTAATTTTTAACGTATAAAAACTGAATTTGGGGAAGGTTTTATTAATGGAAAATTTAAGGAAGGAGAATTGACCAACAACTTTCTCAATACAATGTGACTGTTTAAATAGTAATTGATTTGGAGGGAAAACAAGCCAGGATCAGGTCCCGCAAGTTCTACCTAAGTGGCGAATTATTTGGGAATGGGCGGGTTAGTTCCCTGGGAACCAACATCACAAAATTTGGCAGCGGGCCAAGTTGCTGTCAGTTCGACCTCAAACATCTGAACCAAAGCTCAGCTACATTTCTGACGGTTGGCGCAATGGCATTTGGCCCAACAAGCAGTGGGAATCCCCCAAGAACACCCCACATATGGGTGAACCCATTTGGTAGGGAATGGGTTTGGAACGCCCAACCCGCCTGTGCTCAGTTGCTGGGCCATTTGTTTGGTCAGTGGCATTGCATCAGGCGCAACACCCAATTTGCTGGCAGAAAGCTTTAAAACCTTATCGATGGTGTCTGATGCTATTACCTGCCCATCGGGGGTGATTCTCAATAGATTTAGGAGGGGGGAGATTTTTTTTGATTGTCATGTTAACCAAATTGCAACCATCAGGCATTCTGGCTGATAGATCAGTCTTCATACCTTTTTGACCATTTGAAATTTGAGCATTGGGCTAATTGCCGCTCAAATTAGTTGCGATTGATTTCATTTTGGTGGTCTTGGTGCAGATTTCACTGATTCCTCATAACAGTTCTGCTGAGGAGAGTGTGGGTACTAGAAGCAGGATCCAAAGCGGAAGGGCTGTTACCCAGCACTTGTCTACCACGTGAGCAAGATTGCCCTGAGTAATGAGGGGTATGACCATCCTCTTCAGTACCTTCTTGCTTGGTAATGGAAAAATGGCCCAATCAACGCCCAGAGGACGTTCCCTGGGACTTACAGGGTGCCCCTTGTCCCCTGCTTGTGGAGCAGCAGATTCCCCTTCATCCATTGGTTGGATTCACACCCCTTCATTTTATTTTTTATGGCAGAACTCATTATTTTGTCGGTGATTGTCCAGCCATTTTGCCAATTTCATCACTCCTGCTGATTTTTCACTATTTGCCTCAGGTTTATTTGCCAATGACTTCCAATTCAATTTAGTATTCACTTTTGTCTTGTTGGGCTTCAATTTTGATTTGCTGGCTTTCTGTGTCCACCCTTTCTTAAAAGACCTTTTTGGGTTCGCCTTCTGCCATCCTTCCTCCTCACAGACTGTCCACTCTGCTTGGGTTGAATGTCTCTCTGTTGGTCCAGGATCAGTTCCCTCATCCATTGCATAAGATTTGGGGTTCATATTTATAAACAGTTAGTCATCCACTTTTGGTCACTTTGCCGCTTCTCATTCCCATGCTTCTCTATGTGTCAGGTCCAATTCTTGTTGCTGGTGTTTCATTTCCAATACCTCCATTAGGTTGCGTGGGATCCATTCTCTGGCTTTTGGGCGGAGGAAAGTCTTGGTATCAACCTTGGTGATTCCCCCAACAGGGTCATATTTGTATTCCCATGTAGTTTTACCTTTACAATGGTGGCATTGAGCCATTGTGTGGCCGGTCTGGTAACAGAACTGGCACACTTGTTTGGCATCCTCCTGTTTGATGTATACTACCCTATCAAGGCTGGGCAGGCGGATGAAATGGGGTAGAGCAATTCTGTTTGAGTTCACCCAGGGTGCGGGCTCATACAGCGCTTCCACTGTCTGAGGGAGGAGCACTTTGCGATGTAAATACCACTGGCTTGCCAAAATTATCATACTTCCCCATAGTACAACAATCTGGTCCAGATCACTTTGTGCACCCACTCCTGTTTGCAATTGGTGGGGAGATTCTGGAAGGTTACCCACCTTGCAGTTTGGTTGGCATATCTGGTCAGTTCTGTCCACAGATAAATCTCCTTATATTTGATGCCAATTTTGAGGAGTTTCTTGCGGTCCAATCTGCCTGGGATTGCTATATCTATATAGCCCCATTTGGGTACCCAGTGGTGATCAAAGTCCCCTTTAGCTAGGATTTTGTTGAGTTCCTGATAAATTGACATTATCAGGTCAGACCATTCCTCCTCCTCCACTAGCTGCAGGTGGATTTTGATAGCATCCTTTAGGTATGATTTTGGTGCCTGGTAGTCTGTAAAGCCCCCGCTGATCAACTGACGGATGTACTCAATGTGGCTCCCTGCCCCATTCTAGGTGTTGTCTTCAGTATGCGCTGCTGCAGATCTGTAGGATTTGGCTTTCATGCTTGGTTTGGGTACTTTGGCGGGGGTCTTTCCCTTCAAAATCCAGCTTACCAATTCGTTGAGGCTGAACCCCCAGTTGAGGAATGCTTCAATCTGGTGGATTCTGATTCCTCAGTGGCTGATACTTTTAGCCATTTGCGTTTAATCTCGAGGCTCTGCCACTCTAGGGCATCCAAGAGGCGAGAACCCCAGTCAGTACCACTTGAGAGCAGATTCTGGGCTGCACATTGGGTGGAGGTATTTTTGAAGGACCTCCAGCATAATCGAGCTATGCTGGCACCAGTCCCTTACTGTGACACTATTCCAGCCCCCATCTGTAAATACTCATGCCATAGCTTCCAGGACACCCGATTCACTCCATTAGAATGCTTTGGAGGTGAAAAATTGGCAGCATATGGGGCCACTAGCATCAGTTCCAGGAAGGATTTCTTCCAATACTGGATAGTTTTGATGCGGATCCCCACTTTGAGCCATTCTCAGCCCAAGTCTGGGTGTCATGACCCCTTTCATCGCCATTGCTGCATGTGGTGAAATCTCATGTTCCATCCATGGTTGGGCTGATTCAGGGGTGAACACCGCTGCATCCCAGTCTGCAGCTTCAATGATTGTTGCAGCATCACGCCAGATTTTCCACTTTTAAATTGGGAATGATTAGCCTCTAAGAGTTTCATGAATTGGTTTAGTCACCCCCAGCTACGCCCATTCGCGCACTAGGTCCATACTGGCCCCCACTTGGAACCAGTATTTCATCTCCATCAGTGTGAATCTGTTGGTGGACCAGTTGATGGCCTCTTCTGGTGACCAATCCTGGAAGGGTCCCCATTCCACCTCTTTTTCCTTTGTCCAGCCCACTTTCATCAGGTATGATGCAGTGGCTGGTGGAATTTGGGTGTATGACCAGTGTAAGGCCTCAGTGGCCTTGAACCCAGCCGTGATCTATGGTAGTGCCTCCTCTGTGGTAAAACGTAGTGTTATACCATTCCAGTGCCATGTCCACTGGAATGGTGTGCTGGGCCCATTCGAGGGCAGTAGAGGCGTTCAGGAATTGTTTCACATAATTGGCTAAATCTGTTGGGTTAAGGCCCAAGCTCTTGACAGCTTAGGTGTATTGTGCTGTAATGCCTGTCTTGTTGTATTCCATTACATTCAAAAGATCAATGTCAGCCTCCATCCAGGCCTTTGCATCCACCGGTTTTAAAGCTTCGCGGATTGTGGCCTCAATCACCTTGTTCTCCATGGGGATTTTCATCCATTCCAGGGTGTCTTCAGTCCTAACTAATGATGTCTTAAATAGTACCGCCATGTCAATCGAGATTTGGGTGTCAAGCCATCATTTGGCCACTCCAGCGGAAAATTTATGGTCACGCCATATAGCTGCTATGGCAGGCTTGATTCCTTTAGAGACCCACTGAGTCGCTGTAGAGTACAGGAACTGGAAGGCCTCCCATTGTTTGACCTTGTGGGTGGACACACCTTGGCGCGCCAACATGTCTGACTGGATTGGGGTGTATTTTACTGGGGCCCTGGCCACCGACTTGACTGCTGTCAGTGTTTTGGCCCCTTCTGGTAGTACTTTTAGTTTTTTTGCCAAATTTTCTCAGGTGTCCGATCCCTCAGATTCAGTCCCCAATATAGCTTCACCCCCATTGGGGTTGGTCCCCAATGGTTCATCTTGGTTTGGAAATTGGCTCTGTGCTAATCTAGTCTCTTCTGACAGCTTATAATTGTCAGGGGTGTGCTCCCCATTATCCATTCAAGATCAGCCATCAATTCATGGTTGAGTTAGAACCTCCTGTTGACATAAATTCATTGGGGATTGCGCCCAATGGTGTATTGGGGATCACGCCTGACAGTTTTCTCATGTTGCTGAATTGATTTTTGTCAGGGACCATTCGCCCCCCCAACTGGGCCTTTTTGGAATTGGTGCCCAACTTCTTCTTCACTCGAATAACCTGAGTGGATTTGGTAAGTTTCTCCATGTCAGTAGAAAACTTTTTATAGCTTTTCTCTGTTGGTTTGAGCTACTGATTTTCATCAATCAAATCTGAGTTAGTTTTAGATCCTACCAATACTTTGTCCAGGTTTTTTGTTTTTTCCACAAAAACTTTCTCACCCTGAAAGGCCCCAATCCCCTCTACTGGTTGAGGTTCAGTGGGGAATATTCCCAACACCACTGTTCTCAGCATCAGGCCTCACTCCCCGAAGGTTTCTCTCTTGTCATCTGGTTGTCAGCGGTTGCCAATCCTAGGGAGTCAACCCCATTATCCGCGCTAGTCGCATGGGCCCATGACCCATCAACGCGTTCATGCATTTCATTGTCATTCATGTTGCCAGATCATTACTTGATGTACACATGTTGTTTTGCCCTTCCCCATTTCTAGTCATGTGGGGGCTTGGGCCAGCGGGAAGTTCGTTAGGTGGTACATCCATCATAGCATCCTTCATATTATTATTGTTAATTAATATCAGCGCAGGCAAGTCGTCTATTTCTATGTGCTGCGCACAGACAGGCAGATTGACTTCCCTTCACTTGGTTGGTTGGCAGTGGTTCACTGCTCTATAATTGCAGTGCGCACTGGCAGTTGGTTGCTCTCTCAATTTTTAATCAGTTCAGTTTTTGATTTGAAAAGTGATGTATATGAGAGAGAAAAAAAATCATCCCACTATGCCAGACCCTTTGTATCATTTACATAAAGTATTTATATATCTCATGCTGTCAGCAAATGATGCTGATCATTTGCCTATCCTGATCTATCCTACCTTTAATTAATTACCCTTGATATTTAATTAGCCTTGATCTATTATACTTCCCTAGTACTATAAATAGTACTAAATATTTCTATAATAAAGTAACTTTCCTTGCAGTATTATTTACTCTTTGAAGTTCAACTGTCATATTAATATTTGAATTTTAGTGTTAAACCCAATGATTATTATATTCAGCCCGCAGGAACCTCTGAACCATCGCCAACTGGTTAAGTTCCAACAATAGGGACTTTATTTGGACCTCTGAACCTCTAATAAAAGTTAAGTCCTATATTATTTATATATTGGGTTTCAGTGTGATATTCACATCTGTCCACAATCATAAGTGAGCTTCAAAGGACCTGACTCAATTCATTATCAGATTCCGTGCAAATTCTGACATGATGTATGGTGAGATACTCAAAAACTGGAGGATTTTATTAATCAAATAAAAGCATTGCTCATTAATGTGGAGCTTACTATGATGTGAGCCCCATTGATCCTTCCATCACCATAGGTGCACTAGAATTTGAAATGGAAAAAGTACGGGAGTTCATGAAATTTATCATTTTTTTGATGAGATGAAACAGAAGTAAGCAAAATTGGAGACTCTCATCAAGGCTTTTAGTCCAAAATTCTGAATTTGAATTCTCAAATTAATTAAAAGTTCAACGGCAGCGCGCTCAATCAATTCTGGAGTCAAATTACAGGATGACTTAGAAACATTTAAAGACAACTGAACTGGCAGGCTCCCCATGCATATTATGAGTAATTGTCTACTGAGGCTAGCCAGATTATTAATTCTGTCATCCATGATCTCTCCACACCAATTGGACTAGATCAAAGCCTAGCTTCATGTAACAATATATTTCAGTACAATAAAGCATTATATAATTTTTAGAAGCTTTATAGTGTATTATGGAAGAGGCCATTAATATCAAAAAGGTCAATCATATCCATTCCTGCTTGTGTGGGAAGCTCATGAAACTATGATCCCCACAGTCATGCATGCCAGACCTGGGTCCACGTTAAGACTACTCTTCTACAGGAAATTGGCTCTGATCAGAAATTTTTGAGTCAAAAGCAAGACTTTATGACCTTTTGCCTCACCAAAGGATAAAACACTATTGTTTTCACGTCGTTTTTCTTCTTAAATGAAACCATTAGTTACTACTAATCAAATCTCTTTAGAAGAAGTTAATATTGCCATCCTTTACACGCTCATTCTTGGCCTGGTGTCCAACTCCGTAAGATAGGACTTAACCAAACTTTTACTAGCATCTTTGACATCAAAGAGGCACTCAACAAGATCCCCACAGCCACTTTAAACAAGTACCCCTCCACGGATTGAGTCTCTCCTAGACCTAGGGTGCAAGTGATGGAGGCCAAGAAGAAAGGTGTCGCCACTTGTTCCTACTGCAGAGGATGCTAACACACCAAGGAGGAGTACTCTAAACGTTGGGACAGAAGAGGCAGAATGAAAATTGTTAGTAAAAGAGAGGTCAGAATGAATATAGAGGCTCTTCATGTTGAAACTCCCCCTGTTATTCCTCTTTTAAATCCTGAAAGCCCTACTGAGGTCACCATTGGAGAACACTGGAACCTCGAGTTCAAAATTTCTAATTTATAAATTTATTGATACTGCTTATTCTTATGATGAGTTGCTAGTGTTTCTCACCCTACCACCCAAATTTTATATTATGATTACTTGTGTTTTAGTTAAGGTTCACAAAAACCCATACTCTCCATAATAGATAGCCTATCACAGTGAACGTGATATCATTTAAACTAATGAAGTTATCTAATATCACACCTATACTGCCCCATTACATCAAGTATGTCATCACTGGCCTCAATGCACACAATCCATAGGAGCTACTCCGCGCTCCCCCTCAGTTTGGGACAATTTAGTTAACTGCCTCAGCTATAGATTTAGATAACTTATCTATGAGTTCCTCCTGGACAATTTCTCTGAGAATACAATGTCTCCATGTATTACATTTAAGGATTTCTATCCTTTCTTAGTACCCACATCCCCTTGGTGTCTAAAACAGCCAAGGACATCAGAGAGCGCATAAAGATTTGGACCTGCATATATAAACCAAAACTGGATTGATTGGCTTGAATATTAAGCTCAAGGCTTGTACATGAAACTATCCCCCACATAGTGGATGGGGCTGTAAGGTTGAAACAAGGCATTGCGCACAAATCCAAATGTATTGATATCCTTTTGGCACAGAAATGCAATTTCTGCCATGATGGAGTTTGAACCTGCATCATGAGGGGTGATAATGGGATGACCATCCCAACTATGCCATACCCCCTCGGATGGGGCTGTAAGGTTGCTTATATATTCTTCAGAGCTTAAGGTAATCCTATCAGGGTCTCAGATTATATTAGACACCCAGATTTATATGAATACACCACCTGAGAGCTTTTTGAAATCTCTGGGCTAAAAATTCATCTGCAAAAGAAGTTTTAACCTGCGCAGGTATCCTTAACCCCACATACACTGGCTCTATCTCCATATTGCTGGTTAACCTTCTTGAAAAGGCCTTTACCTTGGCCCAATACTCCAATTGACTATTTACACTTAGCACCAGTCAATGATATCAGCTGTGTTCGTGGGTTTGGGAGCCTCTGTGACTTTGAGTTATAAGAGCCTTTTATTGTAGCGTTAGTTACCACCTTTAGAATGGAAGAAATCTTCCCAGAACAAAAGAGAAAGGTCAATGAGCTTTTTAAAGGAATAATCTGAAATACTCTCCACACATACGTATGCTTTGGCAAGATGAATGGGGTTGTGCATAATGTAAAGATGAGAATTGCTTCACCCATATGCTCGCTCCCCTACAATAAGAGCAAGATAGAAGAGGTCCAAGTTAAAACCAAAATCAAGGATCTGTTAACCTCAGGGTTGCTAGCACCATCGTGAAGTCCATGAGCATCTTTACTTCTGCTTTTTGGAAAATGATGAGAGCCATTGTGCCATCATAGACTATTGCAAGCTCAAAGCAGTGACCCAAAAGTATAGATATTCCCACCATCAAATTAATACTCCCTTTGTCTCCTAGCTAGCCCAATATTTATGTGATAAATATTTCTAGCAGAAATATGCAGATTGAGCTTGCTCCCAAGAATAAAGCCAAGTGTTCCTTGTTGTGAACAAAAGGCTGTTTGAATCAGCCTGCAGACTGCAGCGGCTATCTAATGCCCCTGCCACCTTCCAAAGAGCTGTGGACGAGATTTTAGGTGATTTGAAGTTGCCTTGCGTCCTAGTATACCTCAATGATATTATCAGTTTATCCAAAACCTAAAACGGCCACCTAGAGCATCTCCGCCAAGTTTTTGATCGCCTCTGAGAGGCATCTTTGAAGTTCAAAACCACCAACTGCTTGCGTTTCTAACCAGAAATAGAATTTTTAGGGTATAAGGTCACTAAATAAGGAATTTAGCCTATACTGAACAAGGTCGCCACAATATAGAAAATTGACACCGCCCTGAGCCTTATGAGCATACAAGTTGTTCTAGGCATGGTAGGATGTTACAGGAAACTTATACCATGATTTGCTGATCTGGAAAATCCTTGGCGTACATGCTACATAAGGACATTCTATCAAATGGAACATGGAAAAGAACCAGGCTTTCAATCTACTTAAAACCGCACTAATCTTAGCCTGTGTTGATCTATTAATCTTCTACCAAGCCTTTGTGTTATTTACCAGCGCCAGTGACGTGGCTGTAGGGGCAATCCTGGCAAAACTAGATGAACAACTAGTAGATTGACCTGTGGCCTACTTCAGAGAGACCCTAACAAAAATTGAAAAGAACTACAGCGTTTAAACATGGATGAGCAGTTTTACTCACAGTCAAGAATTTATGACCATACTTATATGAGAACCATTGCTTCAAATCGCCAAATAAGCTTCATTAAGATAGCTTCAACATATGAAAAATTATGACAGTTGATTGGATAAGCGGTCTCTTCATCTTCAAGTTAAGACTTCACTATTGTGCATAAGGCAGGCATTACTCACCAAAACGCAGATGGGTTATCCAAGATACTGACTCTCGCAGTATTGTTTATTGAAGAAGACCACTTATACAACCTTTTGTCTAGCCGTAATAATGGCATTTAAAACCCTGGAAACATAAAAGATGTTACAGACAAAGACTCAAAACACTAAGATACAAGATGGCATGCTATACAAACAAGTCAACAGAAAATGGCTGCCATACATATGATCCTCCTCAAGAACTGAACCTATCTTCAAAGGACACTCCCTTGTGGGACATGGGGCAGTCAAGAAAACCTAAAAATAGTTTATGAAACAATGTCACTGGGATCAAATGCTTGTAAACATCTAGAAGGATTTATTTCACTGCTTGACGTTTGAAACACAGGATCAGCCATACCCTTACTATCAACATGAAGTTGTAGCCCCCACTACATTGATTAGTGTCATTAGTATGAATGTCATAAGGCCCCTATTTATGGGCCTCCATGGCCACCGCTAAATTGCACTAGCCATTTACCATCTAACATAATGGGTTGAGTCCATATCAGTTACTGCCACTACAGCTAAGGACACCTCCTTGTTTCTGTTTGCTCCACTTTCACTTAACATGGGAGCCTAAGAGTTCTGCCCTTGGACAATGGATTAAAATTACCTCCCAAGTTGTCCAAGATCTGAACACGCTACTTAATACTAACCAGCACTTCACAACATTATATAAATCTCCTACTAATGGTGCCGTGGAGCATGAAATGGTACCCTTGGTTTCTATTCTCAGCAAGATGGCTGCCATGGACCACATGAATGAATCATTACCTTTCATCCTCCTTATCACCCTATCAGATCAGCTACCTCTGAGTTATTAAAATGTCTACACTTCAAGCCCTCTACAGTAAGGAGCCCCTACTGCATAGTAGCATCTAACCTTTATTAGACTCCCCTATCCTGATACTGCCAAGTTGACTATGAGGGAGTTAGACTTTTAATTTAATAAGGCTAAAAGTGCTTAATTTCCATGGATTGTCTCAACCACCACCAGGGAGCTATGGGATTTAAAGCCAAACATCCAGATTTCCACTTGTTAGATACTGAAGATCTTGTGCTATTTTACCACATTGCCATGGTGAACGTCCCAATAAAGTTAAACTCTTCCTGGTTAAACAGTATCACATACTGTATAAGTTGGCTCCAATGCTCTATCATAAATGTCATTCAAGGCACAATTGTTAACCATGTACATGCTAGATTCCCGCGCCCTTATGCCCCCTCTGCCAGTATCTAGAGGGTGGCAATGTCATAATTTGTACTAAATAACTTCCCAAATTATCTCAGGGTAGACCAGTAAAACGTTTTAACGTCCTTCTCCAGGTTTGACTTTTTCAAAATCAGATTTATTAGCGCCAAATGAGACTTTGCCCTTAAATGGGTGTCAAGAAATTGGTTTGACTGGACGATAAGCCATATATTTGCGGATCATATTTTATTAGTTGAGGTGAGCCTCAATATTTAGGTGGTTGATTAAGCCAACTGTAAGCAACTTGATAAAAGTGGTAATAGTTCAACGAATAGAGGAAATCCATCAAAGCTTCATTGATGGGATGAAACCCCTAAAATTGTAGTGATATAGAGTTACCAAGCTGACGGGTTGAAATTGACCAAGAATATTGAAGATTAAGAGCCATATGAGAGAATTGAAGAGAGAGGTCTTTTGGAAGAGAGAAGGAAAAGGGTTATGGAAATAGTCCATTATTTTACATATTAAATAAACTGGTAACCGTTGGGGTGATAGCTCCTTAATTTATTACTTTGTTATCTAAACCAAGGATTGGCGATCTTCATATCATCCATCCATTTCTCAGTGGTACTAAACCTGTTCAACCAGCTTAGCGGATTTAATCAATACCGCCAAAAGTTAACAGTGGTGCTCACTATAGGGGGCCACTAGTCAACTTTAGTATAATTGCAACTATGGAATCATGAAGCGCCCCCACTACTTATGTCAGAATCTAAAAGGGTTCAACTACTGATACTTCAGCAAGCTGATGGAGATATCCAATGAGGAACCAGCACTATCTATAGTAACGGAAATAGGAGACTAATAAACCAGGATGGACTTGCAGTTAGAAGATTTCCCCGCGTTAGAGTCAGACCAACAGGGCAGATCCACAAATGTAACCCCTCAGCAACTGCGAGGTATCATTGAATGGCTCTTGTGGGGTAACCGCCTTTACAAAGAAGATGTTAGTAAACATGCCATAAGCCTGTTTTATAATTAACGTGACCAAGAATCATGTTGTGAAATGTATATGTCTTACCTAGATGCTACCACTAGGGTTTATCTTGCCAGCTCAGCTCCCATGGGGTTTAGGAGTACCTGGTCGCTTATGTCAGCCTTTGATTCGCCAACTTCTTTGTGTGTTGGCCTAGCATAATATTGAAATTGGCAATGTCATGAATTTTGTTCAAGCATAGAAGAATGACACTCGCCTCCTGCTCAAACCCCTATCCACACTTTCTTGGAAATACAGGGGGCTCTAGTGCAAGTAGACAGTCATGTTGTGGATTTTCAAAACCGCATGGACCAATTAGTCCCACAACTTGAACCATGAGTTGCCCCAAGTAATAGAATAAATTATTAGACTGGTCTGGTCTTTTGGGTTAATGGATATGGGGTGTCACAACATTGGTTAATAACACTGAGCACTTTATGGTGGACATATCCGAATGGGTAGAAGGCATTGACACAGCAAATCTGGATGAAGGATCAGGTTACCCTGTTAGAGAAGCAGGTTACTGATTATGCCGGATGCAGTGGAAGTTGAAAGTAGCCAACTTCGACCTGAGTGAAGTAATCAGCGGGCTTCAGACCATTTGACTGGCTCTTTCTTGGAAGCCTCAGAATATGGGCAATTGCTAGGACGGATAAATCAGCTGGAGAGTTCCAGCCAAGCGGCTCAAGGATGAGACATTACTCTTCCATTTGTTGATGCAGTGGGGTACGCCAATATGTAAGTGCTCTTGGAAAACCTTTGACAATCTGATAAGGAGATGGTGCAGGAACAAGCTTCTTTAATCATTTAATTGGATGAAGCGAACCAATAAGCTTGTGTCACTGGATGGAAGAACATGAAAATTAAGGGCACATTGGAGTATGTCCTTGTGCAGTTTCAGGAAATTGAGCATAAAATAGATACAGATTGAGACTTCTGCCACGAATTACAAAAAAGAGTTGATGAGATTAGACAGGGGGTGAGAGAAAGGCGCTGCCAATGTAATTTGGTCAAAGCAGAGTAGTCAATAAACAAATTTTTTGCTGCACTGACTGGCGAAAGAAGTAGGGGCGCGGCCAGCAGTGATTCTGGCAAGGAATACTATGGGTCGGCCAGCAAATACCCCCAGTTGTCATGGCAGTCCATCCCAGCAATCCAACCTCTATTGGTCAACCATGGTGGATTTGCAACCAGCCTCAAGACCCTATTCTTGCCCACAAGGAGATGTCCCCTTTGCTGATCTGAACCTATCTTGTCTGATTTCCGAGCCCAAAGCATGGAGCCAAGTGAGTTTATACAGATTGAGAAGCTGCCACTTTTCAGTCAAGATGGGAACATGCACGGATATTTTACATGGTTTAGTTCATTATGGAAGGAGCATCGGACTAAGGCAAGGCTAAACTGTTGTTATCCTCTCTGAATGTTGAGAGCGCTGACCAGGTCACATGTTACTTAATAGTAGTACTGTAACGTATCAAGAGGTGAAGGAGACCGTGCTCCATCTTTTCAGGGTGTAATGAAGATGGAGCAGCACAAGAAAGAATTCCAGATAATAAAATATCAAAAGGACGAGTATCTGGTGGATTTCATGAAGCGGTTCATGACTGAAGCTCACGTGTTAATGGGAGAAAGTATCTTAGCCTATGAGGATGTGGGCATAGCTATGACGGCGGCTGTTAAGGCATATTGTGAGCTGTATTATGCTATGGTCAACATTCTTCAAGAAGATGCGGAGCTATTGCAAAACTTTAATTATTTACACCATCTCTCTGTCACTTTCAGTGCTCTCAACATGGAATGGAAAGCCCCTGCAACCGCCACTAAATCCCTGTTGGGAAATGGACCACAACAACTTGGTTATAACTCGTTGGGTAATACTCGTCACTTGATAAGTTGGTTGGTCTTTTCTGTCCTCCTTATGCTCAACTAGCTCATTATCAGCAAATTAAGATTCCTTGTTTAACTTCCGACCTAAACCTTTGGGTGTAATACAAAGATGAGAGCTTTTTAAAATTCTTGTTTATCATGCGGCCAAGGAGCCACTATTCAGCTAACTGCTCTGGCAAACTGCATGTTCATGAAGTACCGCGCCTTGATAAAACAGGGAAAAGTATAAGTGGAGTAGAGATGTGACTCTCTATCTCTGCTAATCCAAATTATTTGTCCCTGAGGATTCCCATGTGTCACTTTGCATCAGTCCTGGTACTCACCCCATTGACTTATTATATAAACAACTATCCCGCAATATCTTGGCCTCAACCCAAGAGAGTGACCATAACAATATAGACTCAGATTTCTGCCAAGATGTGCAAAATCCGTACGCCTGGAAATTCTATGAGAAAAATGGCATAGGCGAATTCAGACCCTCAATAAAAGTTGCCGCCCTAGTGGGGGTGAACATTGCAATTCCAGTAGAAAAGATTTAAGTAGTATCCGCATGTCAGCACCAGTAATATAACTTTTACTGGTAACAAAAGCCCTTGGATGTTCATGTAACAAAAACCAACTGTTCTTATTATTCAGAGTGTACATACTATAATATTTTTTGTTCAGAATACAAAAATCTGAGCTATTATAGATACTGGCACTCCAGTTAATATAATATCCATTAAGCTCGTGGATAAGCTTCCGCTGAAGCCTGATGTGGAGCATAGAGTAGTGTAAGGGACTTTGGGGCACAGAGCACTGTGTTGGATGCGCTTATAGCACATTACCTCTGAGGTTTGGTTCATTCAGGGCTTTCTCCCCAGCGATGGTTCTGTCTAATAATAATTACAACATGTTGATTGGAGCCAAGTTCATGTGGAGATTTGAGGCAGTGGTCAATATAGCGAAAGAAATGACTAATATTGGGACAACAGATCCTCATCCATTATTTACCTCCAGCGGAGTCCCAAAGGACTCAATCCGCTACAGTCAATTTATCTTGCATATAGTGACAGAGTGATTCCTGTTTGATATCAGTTGATGAAGCAGAGGGCTAGAGCTCTGCCTAGCCAGATTTATAAAGTATAACGGTATTCCACTATGGGCTGCAAACGCCATAAGTATACCTTCAGGGCATCAGGACATACTAGGGACAGAGCCACATGTAGACATAATTGAAGGGTTATACTGGGAAATTATAGGGCCCTACCAGCAATTGCAGCCCAAACCCCATGTGGCTCCTGGATTATTGTTACCAAGGCATGTGGAAGAGAAAATAATGATAGTGAACCTTCAGAAGGAGTCAATGTTGGGTCAAAGGAACCAAGTAATGGTTTATTTACACTTTACTCCTATTGATAAGTTTCATCATATTCACAGTTTTAGGTCTTGGGAGAACCTTGGACTAACTGTAAAAACCTTATTCAGCATAATGACAGTGGTTCCACCTGAGGCTCTGACTGGGCTGTCAGAGGAACAGAAGGATAGGGTGATTGCCCTGTTTGAAAGCTACCAAGGAATTTCACATTTTAAAACATGATTTGGGATGTGCACATGGAGTCATGCATTGGGTAGACATGAGCAATCACCCCCCGTTTGGTCACGGCCTATTCAGCGCTTGAAAGCGAAGAGGAAGTTGTCCCTAATGAGGTAGACAAATTGATTGAGCAGGGAATCTCATAGCAGTCCAAGAGTCCATGGACATCGCCTGTGCTAATTGTTAAAAAAACAAATTGGGTGGTCATCAACTACCAGAAGCTTAATAGCGTTACAAAGAAAAATTCCTATCCTCTCCCGCGGATTGAAAATGCTCTAGATCAGCTGGGAGGTGCTAACTATTTTTCTGCCATGGACTTGATATCAGGGGTACTAGAAAATTGAGTTGCCAGCGGCGGAATGGGAGAAATGTGTTATAATCACCTCTAAAAGGTTGTTACAGCCTACACGCATGCCCCAAGGGTTATGTAACGCCATGGCTACGTTCAAGCAGGCTATGGACATGATCTTGGGTGACTTGAAGCCGTCCTGCATTCTAGTTTACCTTGATGATATCAATGTGTTCTTGAAAATGTTCACAAAGCATCTTGACCACTTAGAAAAGTGTTCCTTTGACTTTCTGACTCTAACATCAAAATCAAGCCTCAAAAGTGCATTTTTTAAGGAAAAAAATAACTCAGGTTCTTGGTAGACACAAAAGGGCTTAAACCTCAGCTGGCAAATGTGGAAGCTATTTGTAAGATGACTTGGCCAGGTAATAAGCGGGATATCCTGGTGTTTTGGGGATAGTCAGTTACTCTTGGTGGTTCAATCCTAACTTCAGCTATATTAAGGCACCGCTCTTTGAGTTATTGAAGAAAAACGCTACCTTTGACTAGACTGAACAATACAAAACGCTTTTAATGTCTTGCATACTGCGTTGGCTAGCACTCCAGTTTTGTAATACCCTAATTTTGAAAAGATACATATTGTGAAAACAGACGCTTCACTTTCCGCTATAGGGGCAGTATTATCCCAGAAGGATGATGACAGTGTGGAGAACCCTGTTAAGATTTAGAGCAGAAGCTTAAATTGTCATAGATTTAATTACACTATGACTGAGTGGGAGTGCTTAGCGGTGATATATAAATATAAACAGTTCCAGGTATACCTCCATGGGGTGAAATTCAATGTGGTAACAGATCATACATCCTTGCGTTGGCTGAAAATCTTTGGGAACCTAAAGGATGGCTTGCATGATGAACTTTAAAACTCCAAGCATATGACTTCAAGATAGTACACCAGCCAGGGGCAAAACACCAGAATGCGGATTTTCTCTTGCGTTTACTAACAGTCACCATTATGGCAGATTCGGCAGACATCATGCATGGGAAAATGATTTGGGGCAAATATCATGATGGGCCTCCACACGTTATCAAGACACTAAACATGTTTATACAGGATACCTTCTTGCATAATGAGGAACTATATAAGAAAATTGGAGAATCAATGATGAGCTTCCTGAAACCTTCCGCTAGGTCAGCAATTATTGTGGATGCCCATAAGGCGGTAGGTTATGGTGGGTTATGGAAAACGTTAAAGTTTTTTGACCCTTCTACTATCGGGAGAGTATGCATTATGACGTGCTTGAGATGGTTGCTTGTTGTCACCAGTGTCAAGTGGAGAAACCTTCCCACAAGAAATCTTCCTACCAAATGGTTAAACCTCATTTGCGTGGCACAATGTTTCCCTTGATGTGGTGGGGCCTTTGCTAACCGGTGCAAACTGCTCTAAGTATATACTAGTAGCAATTGATCATTTGACAAGATGGGTGGAAAAAAGAGCAATCTAAAATTTAGGGTATGTCACTGCCACCAAGACAGTATGAAGTGTGTCATACAGCAACATGGCTTTCCGCAATGTATTCTCACAGATAACAGAACAAATTTCATGTCACATGTCCTTCCCAAGTTGAGTAAACTAATGGCAATCCGTGAAATCTTAACTACACCATACAAACCTGAATCTAATGGGATGGTTGAATGGGTTAACAGAACATTGGTGAACATTCTACGCAAGCTTGTAAAGGATCGCCTCTCTGAGTGGAGAAACTCATATCCACCGCCATTTTTGCATAAAATATCAGCTACCACTTGTCACCAGGGAAGAGTCCTTTCCAATTACTTTATGGTAGAGATCCAGCTTTGCCTGCATTGCTTTACTCCTGTGTGGAGGACTATACTGGAGTAGAACTGCAGCGTTCTTACCAACTTAATGGACACACTGATAAAGCTTTAAACTGAAGCTTATTCTTCCATTTAGCTAAGAAGATTCACAATCTGGTAGCTGACCAAAGTAGATGTAGCAGACTCCCACAGTTCGCTGTAGGAGGTTATGTCTTGATCCATTACCAGCATGGATTTGGAAGGAAGAAAAAGCTTGCTAACATATGGCTAAACCATTTGAGATAATTGAGAAAACTGGTATTAATTCCTAAAACACTAAGAACCTATGGATGGTCAGATTATCAACTGAGTACATGCGAAGTTCCTTCATGCATATAAAAAATAAGATACTTATCATTTAGTCAAGGGGTTAATGTCAAGAAATCGGTATAAATGGACAATAAGCTATATATTTGGCGAATCATAATTTATTAGTCGATTTAATCCTCAAGGTTTAGTGGTAGATTAGGTCAACTGGAAGCAACTTGATAAAAACTGATAATAGTTAGGAAAATAGAGGGAATTACGTTAAAGATTCAATGATAGGACAAAACCCCTAAAATTGTAATAAATGGAGAGTTACCAAGCTGAAGGGTCAAAATTGACTGAGTTATTGAAGATTAAGAGCTAAAAGAGAGAATGGAAGAGAGAGGTCTTTTGGAAGAGAAGAGAGAAGGAAAAGGGCTAGTGGAAGTAGTCCATTTTTTATATATTAAATAAACTGGTAACCGTTGGGGTGATAGCTCCTTATTTATTACTTTGTTATCTAAACCAAGGATTGGAGATCTTCATATTATTCATTCATTGATCAGTGGTACTAAACCTCTGTGATACCATCTTAGCAGATAATCAATACCACCAAAAGTTAAAAATAGGCAAGGATTATAAAGGAGAACGAAGAATTGTCACCAGATGAGACTCCAACTTGACACCAGAAACCACCTATCTGGATGCCCTCACACAATAAATGGACAACATTCTCAACGCTGAATATTGAATTGGTTGAAAATCAAATCCCAAACTGGATCAGTTGAAAAGATTTTGAACAAAGAGGAATTAATCATTCTATCTGCCACAGAACGCCTAGTTGTACTATAATTAATGTAAAATTATACATACATAAATTATCATATATTATCTACAGCAAAATTATACTTAATTTACCCTATTTGCATAGCTAAGGTAATTAGTATTGTAACCCAAGATAGTGCATATAAACTGGAACATGAAGAAGCAAATGTGCTACGCCTACGCCTCTTTTCAGCCATTTCATTTAGCCAAGCCACCCAAAGTCAACTCACAAAGTCCATTCCTATTAATCTGAGAACCTACAAATTTTGATATTAAGCTTTTCCTTAGTGAAAACCCTACAGATGGGTCAACTACCCCACAATAAACATGGATGGCGTGGTGCACTTGCGATATTGGAATGGAATGGGAATTTTGGTGGTACAACATTTGATTTTTGCAAAAACAAATGAACAAGTTAGTAGGAGGTGGGACTCTGACTTGATTGTTAAATTGCTGTTGTAAATTTGAATGGTATTGATAGGATCCATTGAGCTACTTGCACAGGTAAAGCCCTCTGAGCAATGGATGGATGGTGTGGAGATTGTCAGTCCTTTGGACACACTTAGAAATATATTAAAAATAGGAGCAATCGCCCTGACAGTTCTTTTATTTATTTTATAAATACAGCATCCTCGTTGTCCCGTCTCATCTTCCCTTAAAAACCTACCTATCTCAATCGTTCATTTCGCCTATATACATCAGCTGCAGGTGATACTATTTCTCATTGCTTGGGTTAATCTATTCCGCAGATTTCCCTCAAATTTGACTTGTTATTTTAATCCGCTGTCGCCCTATTTATAGGTGATTTACTTTGTATTTGTCAAACATCAACATCGCCTTATCGCCTTGTCACCTTATATAGAGGTAATTTAATAAACTCATTATATTCAATAAGGCTCATTATATCTCAATATCACCTCAGCTCAAGGCAATTGATTATTCATAACTGATACTGTGTTTGGGGGTTTCCACCCGGCTGTCTCAAGAATATCATCCAGTTATATCAAAATTTTGACATTACCCCCTCCTTGACTGGACAATAGGATTCTATTGTTTATAAGGTCTGAGGAACTTCACGTGTACTCAATTAATGATTTAACCACTGATAGGATCCTTAATAGTATATGTGTCAACTCCAGTCTTCTCTATTATTTCAAATGGACCTATCTAGATACTGGCAAGTTTATGCTTCCAGCCAAATCTGTGCTGATCGTGAAAGAGAACCATATCACCTTCTTTGAATGACACCAAACCCACTATGGCATGTCTGATCAATTGCCTGATTCTTAATCTTCTTAGGCAAATTAAAGCAAGATATTTTAGTTTGTAGCTTGATCAGAATGTTCGCGAGGTTGGTCAAATAGTGGTGGGGTTCTAATTTGCCAGTGTCTTCTACACATGCATAAAGCAACGTTGGAAGAGCTGGGTGTTGGCCATATAGTAATTGTAATGGACTCTTCCCCGTGGCGGAATGGTAACTAATGTTATACATGAACATGGCAGTGGAAAGGAGGGAGCTCCAATCAGAAGGGAAATCTGTTACTAATTTTTGGAGTATGTTCACCAGAGTTCCATTCACTCATTCAACCATTCCATTGGACTTGGGGTGGTATGGGGTCATAAGAACTCCATGGATCCCCATAAGATCGTTCAATTTAGGAAGTATGTGCGAGGTAAAGTTGGTGCCATTATCAGTGAGAATAAACTAAGGGCAACCGTGCCACTGAATAATGCATTCTAGCATGAATTTAGTTACCATAACAGCCCCCAGATCTCATATTGCCCTTGCTTTGACCCACTGGGTCAAGTGGTTGATAGCCACAAGAATGTACTTACAACGGTTGGCTCCTGTTGGCAAGGGTCCAACGACATCAAGGGAGACCATATGCCAAGCAAAATGTGGTTTTACTAACTGATATGACATTGTACAATGGAACAGCTTCTCCAATTGGCACTGATGGCAACAGGAAATAGTTTTGATCACATTGAAACTCATACTCTCCCAATAGTACCATGGGCGTAACAACTCCATAGTCTTACACATCACCATGCCTGACCGCCCTGTGAGCGCTCATAATGATTCCCAGCCATGCGGAGGGCTGTGAGAAATTTACCATAGAATCACCAATTTGTTTATACAGTTCTCCATTCCATTGGAAGGTATTCAAGTGCAATTTGGTTAACATTTTGATTACTTGAGGCAGTTTGTCATCGTATTTTCTGCTGAGCATCTTATTATACATCATGTTGCTAAGGTCTGCTGTCACCGCAATAGTTGGTAATTGATATAAACAGTCCACGTTCTGATGCTTTGCTCCCAGCTGATGGAGAATCTCAAAATCGTAAGCCTGTAACTTGAGAGCCCATCAAGCCAACCATCCTTCTGGTTCTTTGAGATTTTGCAACCAGCGTAATGATGCGTGATTGGTTACAACTTTAAACTTTACCCCATGCAGATAGACTCTGAATTGTTTATACACATATATTACTGCTAAGCACCCTTGCTCAGTCACAGTATAGTTATGCTTGTGACAATTCAGACTACAACTACAGAAAACAACAGGATGTTCTTTTCCCTCATCATCTTTCTGAGAAAGTACTTCCCCAACAGCAGAAAGGGATGCATCCATCTGAACAATAAATTCCTGATCAAAGTTTGGGTATCGCAGCACCAGTGCGCTGCTCAACGCCATATGGAGTGCATTGAAAGTGGATTGACGACGTTCCATCCACTCAAACACAGCGTCCTTTTTTAACAACTCGAATAGTGGGCCCCCAATACAGCTAAATTAGGGATAAAGCGTCAATAGTAACTGACCATCCTCAGAAATACCTGTATGTCACGCTTATTATTAGGTATAGCCATTTTTCTAATGGCCTTACAATAGCCAGTTGTGGCTGCAGCCCAGTTGCATCTACCACAAAACCCAGATATTCTAGCTGATCTTTGAAAAAGTTGCACTTTCAAGGTTTAATTTTTATGTTCGCCTCAGCCAGATGACGGAATACTGCTTCAAGTGGTCTAGGTGCTCTGAAAAGGTTCAAGAGAAAAAGTTAATATCATCGAGGTATACTAGGATGCATGACAGCTTCAGGTCGCCAAGAATAGTGTCCATGGCCTGCTGAAAAGTAGCATGAGCGTTACACAGTCCTTGAGGCATCCATGTCAGTTGAAAAAGGCCTTTAGAGGTGATCACAGCGCATTTTTCCTGTTCTTCCAAGGGTAACTTGATTTGCCAGTAGCCTGATATTAAGTCCATTGCAGAAAAGTAGCAGGCACCCCTAATTGGACCAGGGCGTCATCAATTCTTGGCAAGGGGTACGAATCCTTCTTTGTAATACTGTTGAGTTTCTGATAGTCTATTAATACCTGGTTGGTGCCATCCTTCTTTTTACTATCAGAACAGGCGAAGCCCACGGGCTCTTGGATGGCTCAAGCATCCTTTGTTGTAATAACTTGTTGATTTCTTCAGTAACCACATCTTCCGCTGCCTGAAAGTGGTGGATCAGCTGAGACCTTATCAGAGGATGATCACTGGTATCTAATCGATGGACCACCCCCGAGCACACCCTAAATTGTGATCATCAACAGCAAAAATCCCCTTATATTTCTGAAATAAAGCCATTGCTTGATCTTTTTGTTCATCCGTTAATCCCATTAAATTACTCCACAGTACCACAATTAGTACATTGACTGATGGTTTGAGCAGTAGTCCCAATTTATCCAATGATCTGAAATCATGAACCTGGCGGACTTCTTTTATAGGAATCAGATTTAGATATGCAATAGTTTGGTGGCGGCGGATTTGCATTAGTTCGCTCTGTAGGTTTGCTAATAAAACCTTTATCTCCCTATGTCCCAGGAGGATAATTCTGGAGCCACATGCAGCTTGAACCATGTTTGATGATAGAGCCCAATGACTTCCCCGTATAACCCACTTGGCACTTCTACCTCTAACTCAGTATTCACTAAGACTTGATGACCAGAAGGAATGGATATGGGCCCTGCCGCTTAAAGAGGTATCCCTTGATATTCATAGATATGATGAGGAAGGGCCCAAGTTTTGTGCTTTAGTCAATGGTAGCAAACAGGCCATACCCCATCACAATAGGCGAGGTTGATATGACTTTTATGCACTGGGTCTTTTGGTACTCCCCTAGTAGTAAAATAAATTGGGATCCGTTGACCCAGGATATCAAGGGCCTCCTCCATCATATCAACGATATCCCCAAAATGACGCAGAAAAGCAGTCCCTATTAATATGTCATAGTGTTCACGTGGTAACACAATCGCCGGAGCCACAACAACAATGGACCTGAATCACAGAGGCAGCGCACTATAAGCTCCCTTAGAGACAGTGCTTACAGCTCCAGCAGTTCCATAAACCATGCGATGGTCTACATCAGGTTTCAACGTTAATTTTTGCATTAACTTAGTGGAAACTATATTGACTGGAGCACCAGTATCAATTATAGCATGAACTCTATTTTTCACTACAAAAATATCACAGTATGTACACTCAGAATAAGAAGAATATTGACTGTTTAATATGTGAACATTTACAGGCTCTCTTTTCCCAAGAAAATTATTAATACCCTCTCCAACTTGGGGGTATTCTCTGATAATGGCATCTACCAGAAGGGCGACGTTTACTCCTTTCAGAGTTGGTGCATCTGCAGCAGGATCAAGTTGATCTGAGGACGCTTGATCAAGCATTTGACAGGCGTAGGGCTTCGGTTGTTTAAAGGATTCTTCTTCTACCTCTCTGTCTTTTTTAGTACTAGATGGTCTCTTCTACCTCTGTCTTAGCTTGAGCTTGGGTTACTAAATTTATTCCTCCAACCGGCGGTTGGTATAAAAAGGCATCATTGTACTGAGGTATTTTCGCAGGGTATACTAATATTAATTTTGGGGATGTGTTGAGTGGGTATCATGAAGGTAGAGGGTCCTGTATCTACTCCACTCCATCTTTTCCCTGATACTATTGATCTTGGTGTATGTAGTTCACATGGCGGTTATGGCAGAATTTTGCCAAATGACCAGGGTGACCGCATTTATAGCAGTTCACCCTATAAGAACTACGTCCTAAATTATCATAAGCGGGTCCAGATTGGAAGGGTTGGGGTCATTCAGTATATACAGTTCCTGGTCAGTAAACCAGTTGTTGACAGCGGGTGTAATTAAGTCCAGGTCAATAACTGGGTTGCTGGAAGTTGTCATGGCCAGCCCATTGATGCTGATAGTACTGTTGATTATAATTCAGCCGAGGATGAGGAGCAGAGTTATATTAAGGCTGAGGATTACTAAACAAATCTGGAGGCGGCTGATAGTATTCCTCAGAATAAGAGGGTGCAGGGGCAGTGGTAGTCTTATGATCCGAATTTGGAGGCGAAAAGTTGCGGATACCTGTCATAGAAACTGTACAAATTTAAGCAGAGGTAAATCATTGTACAGAAGCAGCAAATAAACATTAGAAAGTTTGTGATATGGCTTCACCGCGGCAGACATGGCAATGCACACGTCGGCTTCTGCTAAGTACCTGGCTCCAATCAGTACATGGGCTTCTGTGGTGAAATGATTAGCGAACTCAATGAGAGTCTCGTTTTGATGGAACCTGATTGTTAGAAATTATGCTTTTTGTTGTAACATTTTTGAGTTTCCCCCCAAAAAGCGGAGCACAGTATCCTTTACGTCCTTATAGGAGATGGAGCTATTGGGGAGGTAACAGGTGACCTGATTGGCGCTTCCTACGTCCAGGGCAGATATTAGCAGCTTAGCCTTTCGTTTATCAGAGGCTCCTTCCATGGAGAACTCAAATCATTTAAAGAACCCATGGATGTTCCCACTGCAGTCAAATGGGGGTATCTTTTCAATATTATTTTCCTCTCTTTGTTTGCAGTTTTTAGGTCCGCACTGAGGAACAGAATGAGACCCAAATTTGGACTCACGATGAGGAGCAGGATTAGTGGAAGTGGGAATATTTGTTGCTTTGGGGGTAGCATGACCATCAGTTGTAGGTGGTACAGCTATTACTGGAGGTAAGTGGTGCTCTGACTCATATGAATATCTGGTACTATTATCACGAAGGTCGTAGCTATGACCAGCGCTGTTTTCTCCTACATAGGATGCTTTTTCTTGGTAGTCATCATCCTCACAGCGTGATGACTAAGAAGGAGTAGAGAATCTTTGTTCTGCATATTGCAACTGCTGTGTGGTATACAGTGCATTCAAAAGCTCTGAGACTAACGTTTTAAAGACACAACTTTACAAATAAATAAACTTTTTTTATCATAATTTAACATACAACCTTTCCCTCTCTATACATATTTATATTGCTAAAACAATTGTTAAAAGGTATGCACATAGTTCCTATTTTGTATAACCATGATTAAACCAGCTGTCACATTCTTCTGAATTGTCTCTACTTTATCAAAAGGATGAACCTTCAGTGCCACCTTCAGATTATAGTTATCCACCCTATTCACCAGATTTGGCTCTGTCTGACTTCTTTCTGTTCTCTAATCTGAAGGTGGCACTGAAGGTTCATCCTTTTGATAAAGTAGAGACAATTCAGAAGAATGTGACAGCTGGTTTAAACATGGTTATACAAAATAGGAATTATGTGCATACCTTTTAACAATTGTTTTAGCAATATAAATATGTATAGAGAGGGAAAGGTTGTATGTTAAATTATGATAAAAGAAAGTTTATTTATTTGTAAAGTTGTGTCTTTAAAACGTTAGTCCCAGAACTTTTTGAATGCACTGTGTATCATTTAGTCGTTCACTAAGTTCTTCATTTTGTTGTCCCAAGATCCTTATTTGACTAAACGTACTATCAAGTTGATGCATGACCGCATTACATTCTTAAAGGAGTTTGGCTTGGTTTTTGAGTACCGCGTCCAAGGTAACTTTGATTTACTCATATGAAGTGGATATGGAGTTTAGGGAGGACTCCCCAATGACATGACTTGGGTAAGGCATAATTGGCAATTGAAGTTCTGGAGTGTTGGGTGGTTGATCAATGGGCCCCCTGTAGTGAGCACCACTGTTGTAAATTTGAATGGTATTGCTAGGATCCGTTGAGCTACTCACACAGGTCAAGCCCTCTGAACAGATGGATGATGTGGAGATCATTGGTCCTTTGGACACACTTAAAAATATATTAAAAATAGGAGCAATCGCCCTGACAGTTCTTTTATTTATTTTATGAATACAGCTTCCTTGCTGTCCCGTCTCATCTGCCCTGAAAACCCTACCTATCTAAATTGCCCATTTTGCTTATATACATCAGCTGCAGGCGAAACTATTTCTCATTGCTTGGGTTATTCTATTCCGCCAATTTTCCTCAAATTTGACTTGTTATTTTAATCCGCTGTCACCCTATTTGTAGGCAATTTACTTCATATTTGTCAAGCATCAACATTGCCTTATCGCCTTGTAACCTTATATAGAGGCGATCCAATAAACTCATTATATTTAATAAGACTCGTTATATCTCTATATCGCTCAGCTCAAGGCAATGGAATATTCATAACTGATACTGTGTTTGGCGGTTTCCGCCCAGCTGTCCCAAGACTATTGTCCAGTCATATCAAAATCGTGACAAATGCCTTGAAAGCACTGGTGATCTCTAAAACATAAGCTTGTTACCAGGGGGATTAGTACTGCCAATGGGCAGGCCCCTTTTAGCCACAGCAGCATAATGTAAAAATCTTCTTGGTAAACAGATTTCAATCCTTCCCTATGGTATTTTTATTGGCTTAGGGTAATTCAAATGAAACTTTTATAAGTAATTAAGTGTTGCTAACAAGAGAAAGATAAGTTAGTATAAGTTATAATCTATAAGATATTATTACTTTGATAGTAAGGTTGATATTAGTATTATAAGTAACCTTTATATATACAGTGCTGCTGTTAACTTTTTTGTCTAACATGTCTAATAAAACAAAGTTGTTTAACCTCAAGAATTACTAAACTTGGTTAAAAAAGGGCATTCGCCTCACTATGTTAGTGGTTGTGATCTCAATATTTCAATCTGGAAGTCTTCTTCTAAAGGCCATACAAGAGGCTTGATAAAATCAAAGGATTGAAGATTCACATAACTAGAAAATACATAAAGCACAAGGAATTCACCTTAAAATATAAGAAAATCAACGCCTAACCCTAAAGAAACTGCCACAATCTCCTGAAAACTAAGTAAAATAACAAATAATTCTTTTAGCTCATAAAATGGTTTTAAGCGCCACAACTAAGGAAAGCCTTTAAATATTATGCATTAACCAATATTGTTTATTTTTAATTTTATAATTACATATCAGCTATTTTTAATCTTTAAGGTATCCCCTACCTTTCTGAAACTATCTGTTTTTGAGGGACTTCAAACTTTTTAAGAAACTAGTTTTACATATGTTAAACCACAATTATAGGCCAGCCTTTTAATATTTGTCCCCCTGTACAATATGACCAATAACGTTCCAGAAGTGTAGCTTCAAGCTTTCTCAATTCATTTGACCCTGTCTTAACTACATTACCCAAAAAATTGATGCCTCCTGCCAATTCTCTTAAGTTGCTAATAGTGAAAGCGTCTTAATAATATTACTGCTTTAGTCAAAAACTTTCAGGTCTTACGGTGCAAAAAGCATTACCTGATGGATAAAGAAAATGCAATTCTAAATGGAGCCTCCCATTTCAGCAACTCTTGAGATTTATGGTGAGTATGGAGAAGAAGTATCCATTGTAGATCAATAAAATATCAGATAAGCATCATCAATTCAGAATTTAATTATCCATCAATTACATAATGTCTAAATGTCCCTGGAGTACAATCAATTCAGACTAGAGCTAATGATGTACCCTCAACCATTAGAGGGATGTACAATCTGAAAATATCGCAGCTTTAAAAGTGGATATTAGACCCAATCAATACCTTAATCATTTTTGAATTCTGCCATCTACCATATTATTCAGATTTTAGGGTTACAACATGAATCTTTTGTAATTAAACTTATTTTAGTCATTACATTCTTGAACCTTCGATTTCTGAGTTTATTTGTTCTTCCTCCTTTGTGCATGAAAAGCAAGATGCAATAATCAACAATAGTTAAAGATATACAAAATTTGTCAGCGGGTGACCCAACTGAACGCTATGGATTCTAAGCTAATAAGTTAACTCACTACTCAAGTTGGTGAGGAGGCGCTAAAACTAAGTTATAATAGGACAATTTTATCTCATGAATTGGGACTCATATCACCTCAATTAAAACCAACTGGAAACATGAATTTTGTTAATTAAAGAGACTCTACGTCATATATATGGACAATTGGATCTTTATAATTCAGGACTTTGTTAGCCTCACTCATAAAGAAGCGGGCCATCTAAACCTGAAGTGCCATCTGGATCTCATGGTCCTCAAGGCCCACCAAGATCTCAAGGCTCTTCTGGGGTCATCCAGGTCTAAGGTCCTCCAGGTCCCCTGGCTTACTCCTTTATAACTAGAAGATGAACCCACACGCCTTTATGTAAATTGCATTCAGTAACAAGTTAACCAGCTAGAAAGTCAAATTGCTGACATGGCCCAATGTTGTGTTGTAGAATTGAAAATTGCCCTATAAAATTATGATTACACTATTCAGTTTTATAACAGAGTAATTGACAATACAAGGATTTCCCCCTCAACTATTCGCTTATAGAGGATTACATTGAAACATGTCTTTCATTTTACTCACAAAGTTAAAGTATTGCAATCTAAAACATACCATGTTTAATAATCTAGAGGACAACTTAATAAAATTGCAAGTCAATCAGGGCAAGGTAGCACAAAATGCTACCTCTTCAGTATCAATTAATAAATGTGCCAAAATGAAGGTTGACATAAACTTCTTAGGAACCATATCAAATGACTACAAGATATGGATTACCCCAAGACAAAGTAATCTTTATCTGCACTTAATGTTGCACCAGAAATCAACAGTTTATAAAAATCTTACGCTATTACATTAATCGCTTAGAAAAACATGTCATGTGAGAAAGTACTACTTCCTTACTATATATCTACAAAAGAGCTATAGAGGAAGCCACCAAACAACAAAAAATGAGCACTTAAGTTCATGTTTGGGTTATGTTTAAGTATCATTGTACCACATTTAAAGATCAGTTAAACTTGTTACAAAGTCAAAACGTCCCTGACAATAGAGTTTGGAAGCTAACAGACCATATACGCACAAAAACAGGCTTTTATTAGGATAAATCAAGGGTTTAGAATCTCCTTATAGTTTATAATCCATTCTTCTAAGAAGCTTAAGCTTTGGTGGCATGTAGCCATACTTTTCTTGACTATGGAATTACCCCTGCAGTGTCAACATTAGCTTCTTATCCTGATCTACAGCAGAATATTTTTGAGTTAGTAAAATTTTAATGAGCATTCTAGATACCAGGGAAACTCATATCAAGTTTATAGCTGCATACTTTGGAACTAACCTAACTTCTCATTTACTTCCTGATCATCCAAATATTTTTCTTTGGAGAAAAAGGAGGGATTAAATAAAACTTTTGCCGTAACTATTGCTGAGGATGTTGGCATGTGGCATAAAATTTTTATAAGTAATTGCTGATGAATTGTGAAATCCAGTCAACACGAGAAAGTAAGCCTTTTATGCTGACAATCAACCTAAGCCTTAACATTATTATTCATGATAATGCGCCAATTGACGCCCAACATTCTGATAAGTATAGTATAGTGACCACCAACCATAAAGTGTAAGGAGAGTATCTATAACTCTCCTGTTTCCAGCGTGGTGGTGCACGGCACACAGAGCCAACGCAAGGAAACTAGCCGTTAGTACCAAACCTACTAGAGCCCAGCAGAGGGTGGTGGAGCAATAATAGCTAAAGCAAAGGAGTGCGAGAAATAACCAACCAAAAGCGACGCAGTGCACAAGGAGAGAAGTGGTAAACGTCCCAGGTTGAAGGGTACCAGGGTGAACCAATGGTGCACTAGGGGATAATCTCATAATATATAAAATGGAATGGTTAATGTAAAATGAGACCTCCTCAAAGGGGCCCACATACAGGATTTTCAATATTATTTAATAAAATGTTAAAACGGGGTAATTTTATTGGGATAAGTCGACCAACAAGGAGTGTTGGTCCCAAAAACATATTTAAACTGAGTTGGGGTAATTATGGGTCTGCGGAAGTAAGCCAAGCCTTGATGTTACAATAGGCAAATGCTCTCATCCAATTTGGTAGAATACACTGAAACTGCCTTCACTTGAGTGATTGATTGAAGCTGTATTCTACCCAGACTTATAATTTTGTAACTTGAACAGGATTCAAAACCCCATTTGCCAATTAACTGAAAGGAACAATCTTCATTTGTTACATAGATTGTCCGTTTTAACGCCTGGGCTGACGCGTGGGGCTGGGCGTTTTGCACCTCATTAGTACCAACCTGGGCATATTTACAATGTACCCAGCGTTGGTCTAATGTGTGCTTAAGGTCAGGAAGAACCTGAAGCTTCACCTTCTGGGCCTCCTGTCGCCCAGCATTATCCTTGGGGTTGGTTCCCACTATCAAGTTGTTCAACCATGACAATACCCTCTCCTCCTTCTTGGGCTCCACCCCCTCCAGGGGCGTTTGCTAAGGAGAAGTTCTTATGTGCGGGTGACAACTTCATAGCAGCAACAGAAGGCTTGAACTTTGATCCTGCAGCCTCAGGAAAATAATTGTGTAATGATTCAATCAGATCTTGGGCATGTAAACAGTCATGTGCTGGCATTCAACTGTTCTCAGCCACATCAAACCCCTTCCTGGATACCAGGTAATTATGTCGTCTTTTAACCTAGAAGGAGGCTACTAAATCCTCCACTTCCCATCTGGTGCCCCATGCATGAGATAAGTCTCAGGAGTCTCATGTGGGGGCTCCAGAACAACATCAATTTGCTCTCATAAAAGATGGAGAAGATTTAAAACGCAGAGGGAAGATCCAACTGGTATGAGGCATGACACACTTTCTAACAACGCGGTAAGGACCAATCCTCTTTGGACCCAGCTTTTTGCATGGCTGCTTGATAGATATGTTATGAGCATCAAGAATCACAAGATACCCTTCCTTGTAAGCTGGACCCACTCAGCACTTACCATCAGCGTTCCCCTTATAAACTAGCAGAGCCGCCTCCAAACTTGTGGAAACCCCTTGGTGGACCTTCTTGATGGTCTTAGCAAAGTCCACCACCGCTTCAACTTTGGAACCACAGCTGGGCTCCATGTTGAAGGTAGTGTTAAAGCCATGGTTGGCAAAAAAGGGGAACAACTGATTGAAGAGTTAAAACTATTGTTGTAGCTAATCTGGGCCATGGGAAGATGAGAAACCCAATCTGAATGATCTGCAGCGGTGTAACACCGCAGAAATTGTTCCAAGCACTGGTTCACTCGTTCAGTCTGCCCATCTGATTGGGGGTGATAGGCAGTTGAATGGCAGGGGCGAATCTGAAGATTCTTACACAACTCTTCCCAAAAGACGGAGGTGAACTGGGGTCCCAAGCTTAATGATTTCTTGAGGAACCCCATGAAGCGCAAATACATGTGTGACGAAGAGCCTGGCCATCTCAGCAGCGGCTATTGTAGTTCTGCAAGGAATAAAGTGGGAAAACTTTGTAAAGCGGTCCACCACTACCATGATGGCATCATAACCACCAGAAACGGGTAATTCCACAATGAAATCCACCAATAGGGAGATCCAAGACCATTCCGCCTTTTGTATTGGTACCAACAAGCCCGCTAATGGTTGACGATTGGGTTTCATTTGATTGCAGATCAGGCACTCTTTACAATACCGTCCTATATGAGCTGGCAAGCCCTTCCAATTGTAGATGCGTCATATTAACTCCAACGACTTTGCTTTACCAGGATGACCAACGGTGAGTCCATCATGATGGTCATGGATGATTTACAGGCGCAGTGGTCCAGCAAGAAGCCATAGGCGCCACTGAAACCAAAACATCTCATCCTTCACGTGATAGCCCCTGGATAGATCTTCTTGATTCAAAGAGCTCTTCGCAAGTACCATAGTATATTTGGCTGATAAAGGCTGAGAAAGGAATATCTTTCAGAACATACTACATTCCTCCACATTTTCGAAGGTGCAAGCGCTGGCCCATTGGCCGGGGGAGAGAAAAGTGGAGACACAATTTTATTTAGAGGAATCATCAACTGTGTTTTATGGACTTCTACCTCCTTTGGATCATGAGCTAAAGAAAGGTTGTGGCTTAAAGCATCCGCAAAACCATTATCCTTGCCCTAGGTGAATTTTTAAGAAAAAGCAAATTGGGCAAGGATTTCATGCCAACAGGTCTGCCAAGAGGTAAGGACATGAGGGGCGCGGTAGTACAGCAAGGCACAGTGATCTGTATGTACACGTAATGGTTGGGTAGAGCCATGCAAGTGGTGATGCCAATAAGTCAGCACCTCCACCACTGCAAGTAACTCCTTATTGTAAACGGTGTAATTCAACTCAGGCAGAGACATTTTCCTAGAAAAATATCCCACTGGATGCTCTATCCCATCTTCGCCTACTTGTAACAAGGCAGCCGTTATGGCAAAGTTGGAGGCATCAGTAGACACAATAAACTCTTTGGAAGGGTCGACATGGTGAAGGATAGATGTGGACAACAGGGTCACTTCACAACTTGGAAAGCATCCTCCAAAACGGGGACAACTGAAGCACTTTTGCTGCTATCCCTATACAAGGGCGCTGCCTTCTCAGAAAGGTTTGGCGTAAACTCCTTGAGGAACGTAAACGTTCCCAAAAACTCCTCAATTCTTTTACTGAAGTGGGGGTAGGCCACTCACGAATTGCCTTCTCCTTGTTTGGAGTTATCATGTGTCCTTGGTCAAACACGACGTTGCCCAGGAAAGTGACCTGGGACTTAAAAACGCACATTTAATGATTTTTAGAGTGAGGCAGGCTTCTCATAACCTCTCCACCACATGCCAAAGGTGTTCTGCATGGGACTTAAGATCAGGGGAAAACACCAGAATATCATCCATGTAGGCAACCGCGCATACCCCCTACAAGTCACCCAACGCTGCATCAATGCGTTGTTGAAAGATAGCAGGGGCATTATCAAGCCAAAGGGCATGACCTGAAACTGGAATATCCCTTTCCTGGTACGGAATGCAGTTAACCACTCCTGTCCCTTTTTAATCTAGATTTGATTGAACGCATTGAGGCAATCCAGCTTAGAAAAGACCTTAACCTTCTCCACATAGCGCGCAATCTGTGAATCCAAAGGGATGGGATGGAGGTCTGGTACTGTGACGTTGTTGAGGTTCCCATAGTCTACACATGTGTGTAGAGTACCATCAGCCTTCTCAGATAAAAAGAAGTGGGGAGCATACAGGGGAGGTACGCTGAAAACTGCACCTTTTGCTAACTGTTCCTTCACCCACACATCCAACGCCTCTTCCTCCCGGACAGTCAATGGGTAAATGGGGGAAGATATATGCACCAGATCCACAGTGAGCTTGAAGTCACAATCAAACTCAGAGTGCTCAGGTAGTGCATTAGCAGAAGCTGCATCAAAGAAGGATTACAAACCCTCCAAACAAGAAGGTAGGGGAACCTACACTGTGGGCTTCAACAAAGAAAGGAAGGTTAAGAGTGTGAAAGTGGGTCCAGTGGGGAAATTCGCCCTGAAAGTTCTCCTTTAACAAAGGAACAACTAGTACGTGACCATTCTTTAAAGTAAGGGATAGGGTATTCTCTTTCAAGTTGGTTCTAACGTCAAACTTCTGCCACAACTCCACCCCCAAGATGATATGGTACAAGAGGTTTTTGACAGCTTGGAAGTGATTGGACAGTGGTACTTGCCAACCTGATAGTCCACTATCCCAATGATCTTCAGAGAGTGGGAATACCTTGGGACGCACCTCCCTTGACCATACCACTTAGTAAGTAACACAGCTCAAGGTAGTCAGCTAGGCTTAGGTCCATAAAGTTTTCTGTGGTGCCAGTATCCACCATAATAATGGTGCTGAATTTCCCTAAAGGGGAGGAAAGGGTAGCAGTCAGTAGAAAATACCCGATATGGTCATTATTTAAAGCTGAAAACGCCAGTAAATCACCCCCAAACTCTTCATCTGGTATTAATATGTCACCCTGGTATTATTGTGAATTAAAGAATGGAAAGGGATACTTGGCCACTCTTACTACTGAGGCCACATATCACACCATATCTTCAGCAGGGGCATAAACATTTTCATATTCTAAATGAAGTTCTTTCTCCACTTCCTGAGTGCCACAGATCATGGTAGGGATTAAACGAGGGTTTCAGGGGTTATTAGATATACTAATGTAGAGTTCTCATCCAGGCCATAAAAGCTAATAAACGGCTCAGAGGTTTGGATAAGATTTTCATCATAAAACGTGTTTTTAGACGTGAACAACCCTATTCCCCAAACTGCAATGGAATGCCTGACGGTATCTAAGGCCAACACCCCCAGGCCATCTGCGCCAATTCTTCCAGCATCATCTGAATGAGCTGTCAAAGTAGAACATGTTTATTGAAATTAATTTCAGTAATTTTGGCGAAAAGTTGGGGAATCACGACTTTCAGACCAAAAGCGTCTGTATCCACCAGGTATGAGCATGAAGGGTGGATACTTTCCAGTTGGATGCAGCCATAATAACGCCAAGATGCTTAAACTTTTTGAAAAAAGAGGAAACAGTGGTGCGGCTGACCACAGCCAAAGCCACAGCCAGCGCCCACCGTTTACTCTTTAGAAAAGTCCCACACAGAAGTAGTTTGTGCATATAAAAATAAGTGGTTGGTTGACTAATGTAAGGAGAGTGTCTATAACTCTCCTGTTTTCAGCGTGGTGGTGCATGGTGCATAGAGCCAACACAAGGAAACTAGCCGTTAGTACCAAAGCTACTAGAGCTCATCAGAGGGTGCTGGAGCAATAATAGCTAAAGCAAAGGAGTGCAAGAAATAACCAACCAAAAGTGATGCGCTGCACAAGGAGAAAAGTGGTAAGCGTCTCAGGTTGAAGGTACTAGGGCGAACCAACAGTGCACTAGGGGATAATCTCATTGTATATAAAATGGAATGGTTAATGTAGTGCAAGACCTCCTCAAAGGGGTCCACGCATAGGATCGTTCAAAATATCATTTAATAAAATGGTAAAACGGGATAACTTATTGGGAAAAGTCAGCCAACAAGGAGTGTTGGTCACAAAAACATATTTAAACTGAGTTGGGGTAATTATGGTTCTGCGGAATTGGGCCCAAGCCTTGACGCTCCAATAGGCAAATGCTCCCATCTGATTTGGTAGAATATACCAAAACTGCCTTAACTCGAGTTATTAAATGAAACTGTATTCTACCTGAACTCATAATTTTATAACTTGAACAGGCATCAAAACCCCATTTGCCAATTAACTGAAAGGAACAATCTTCAATTGTTACATAGATTGTCCGTTTTAACGCCTGGGATGACGCGTGGGGTTGGGCGTTTTGCACCTCATTAGTACCAACCTGGGAATTTTTACAATGTACCCAGCGTTGGTCTAATGTGTGCTTAAGGTCAGGAAGAACCTGAAGCTTCACCTTCTGGGCCTCCTGTCGCCCAGCCTTATCCTTAGGGTTGGTTCCCACTATTGAGTTGTTCAACCATGACATAAAGATAGCATTTATTTTAATTATTGTTTCCTCCATACCCCTTTGGCTTCCTTTTTAACGATGCCTTGCAATACAGGAATGCAGTGACTAAGGTGAAAGTAGGGGTTCTAAGATAAAAACACATGCCATAGTCAATACTGGTACACCTGTAGATATTAACTACTATAAGTTAAAGTAGTGTAGGTATTGCACATGACTTTCAATATAAGACTTAGTATGGGACTGCAAGGTTCTATTCTATAAAGTATATCAGTGAGTATTCCTCAATATCATTGAAAGAGGGAAACTGACACATACAGCCTCAGATGTAGTACTTGATAACCAAAGTTGTGATTTATTAATGGAGATCCTTTTCTATGAGGATACTTGATGCTTTGAAAAAGATGTAATTTTAACTGTCTTTGTTATATTATTTGTCCTGCTTATCTTTCAAACTTATATTAATGAGGTAGGACTCACAAAAAAAGCAGATATGTTTCATGGAAGGTGATTGGGCAAACTAACAAGTGGATAATATATAGTAGGGCCCCATGTAAAGATGCACTACTATTGCTGATACCAAGGAAGGGATGCCTATCTACCCTCCAATAAATTAGTATACCAGCTAGTCAAAGGTCATTGTTGATACCCAGGTTCTGATCCAAATACTATAAGGGCATACTTTTTTAGTACTAGATGGTCCCCCTATAAGGGCATACTTTGGAATTAAAAGGGTAGTTTCCTATCCCAAAAAGTTCTGCTTTGCCCAAGTATCTAGACCTTACTTATATAAAAATTGTTTCAATCTTTTGTAAGAAAATCTGACCCCTCAGAGGAGCATCATTGGGAAGAATAGTCTTATAGCTTATGTGCATTTAGTACTCATCAGTGCTATCCTAAGTGTGCATATGTTTAGTACCTTACGATATTTTAAGTTGGAAAACTTACTGTCATAACTACTATAAAACACATTATTGGAGTTGACCCTACTTCCACACAGCACAATTGGCTAAAGATTATTAGATGCAAATTCTGATGAATACAACAATTCATATGATTTGGAAAATAAATTGAGTATCTCATTAGGTCAACGTTTAGGTTTTCACCCAAACAAATGGTGACTTATTGGAAACTAAAAGCAGACTAAGCTTAAGTGTTTGTAGAACTAAACCAGATTCTGAGTGCTGGATTTCAAAAACGCGCAAATTTCTATGAGCTTCGCCACTACTCCTAGTGAAGAAAAAGTCAGAAGCCTTTGAGATGTCATAAATTACCGCAGGATCAAATTTAGTTTAATAATGAAGAAAGGCATCCTCCAAAAAAACAATGACAACTACCTCCAATTTTATAATGGACTTACCATAGTTTTGGATATGTATCTGGCCTTAGGTACTGATAGACTCTACTAGCCCCTAAGAACAGGCTAAATGCACTCCATTAGCCATAAAAGGAATTTATAGACCGCTTGAATGCCATAGGGGGATGTGCAATGCCCTGCTATCTTTCAATGGGTTATGGATGGGATCCTTGGAGGTTAGGAAATTTCCTGCATATTGGCATATCTAGATGAAATCATCATTTTCCAATACATATTTGATCATTTTGATCATTTTACAAGCCTTTGAGTGACTTTGTGGCCCCTTTGAAGAAAATTATACTGTTTTTCTTTCAGCAAAAATTAGATTTTTAGATCATAAGGGCACCAAAGAAAGGGTCCTGCCTTTCCAATAAGACTATGAACACACAAGATGTCCCTGCCACAAAGAATTAAATGCATTAAAACCTTATAGGGATGGTGTGATACTAGGTACATTTCATCTTGCATTTCATCAAGATTTCTGGACACAAGTCTATTTTATGAAGGACAAAGTACCCTTTAGTGGTATTTAAAGCAGCTATAGTCCTTTGATCATTATGCACGGCCTTAAATCTGTCTTCAGTTTTAATTCACCCACAAATTGACAAGAACTTTTGCTATTCACTGATGCAATTGCTGTGGCTATGGGCGCAAATATAGCAAATTATGACGAAATTATATGGACATCCCCAATAGTTTACTTTAGAAAAACGTTAACCAAAGCAGAGAGAAATTATAACATCAAAGAATGTAGTTTAATAGAAGTTATCTTCGCCATCAACATTTATGACATCTTTGTATGATGAACAAACTACCTTAATAAGTGATCATAGTTTTCCTCACTTGCTACAGAATATGTGGTGTCCTAATGGAAGGCTGGCTAGGTGGGCACTGCAATTTAAGCGATATGATTTTTGGTTTTCTACTAACCAGATGCTATTCATAAATTGCAGATGGTTTTTTGGAATGTATGTTTTAATAAAACTGTGGTTAAGAAAGATTGGTTTTATAATCTTATAGGTAATATTAAATTATGGCTTTGTAGACCCATGAAATACATTCCAAACTTATATGAAAAGCAAATGATACCCAAGTTTCTTAAGTTATGTTTTACAATCTGGTACAAAATAAATGATTAACCTAATTTGACCTTTATCCCAGAATGAAGTAATCTTAGAGGGATACATAATAACTGGTCATGAAGCGGTTTTAATAAATCATCCGTGTTTAAAACTTTTTATCTTTTGGCTGACATGCTATATTACATCTAAGATGTTCATGACGCCTGACTCACCTAATGTCACTATGATAAGCCTAACATAAAGTTGTAACACCATATAGTCACTCCCTTTATTACCCTAAGTATCAACATAATTGGCCGCTTTAACTGGAATACATGGTCATTAGTTCATTATGCTGAATGTTAACTGTTTAATTAAAGGGTCAATACAGTAACAGATCCATCAGCTACTTCTTAAGTACCACCTTATTTTTGCTCAAGCATTTTTTATGTAACATGGCAGATACAAAGTATTGCTATCTGACAATGGTTAAACTTTAAATAATAAATTGCTTAAATGTTTTAATCTTTGAAAAACCTCAGACCTTTGCCTTCCTCTAAAAAACAGATAACAATGCGGCAATTGAAATGTTGACAGCTTTCTGTATTCATACTCTACAAAATGGACAGTTTTGAACCTATAAAAATGGGATAATTATATGCCAAATGTCTTGTTAAAATATGAGGTTGGTTACCATATATGATAAAGATGTCCCATATAAAGCTCTATAAATTTGGTAATATACACTACTAACCAGCCTTTAGCTTTTGTTAGAGCCATCTACTCCAGAAAAATTTAGTTTAACTCTGAGAATATTTGTGGAAAACATCAAGCTTCAGTAATGGTCATGAGTTTTAAAATTAGCTACTACACAGATAACAAATTGGATGATTAACTCTGACCATTTGAACATTTATCAGCTGAGAGATTTTGCTGTTTTAAATCATCTATTGGATGGACCAACAGGTTGACTACCTCATGGCAGGCCCCTACAAAATCCTATACTAAAAATATTCTAATATTCCCTAGTTAATTCTTCCAAGAGACAGCTGTTAGCTGAGTTAATGAACGACTTTCATGGACCTATAAAGCCCTCTAACAAAAACATAAGAGGGTCATTATTATAACTCAATGATTATATGTGTCTAACTTCAATAAGGATGCTTAACCTCAGGCAATAAAAGCTGATTTGAAAATAGCGTCTACCTCTACTAGTAAATAATTGGTGCGACTGAATTGTTTTAATACAGATAGCACATGCTAAAAGCCACACAGAAAATGAGATTGGAAGCAAAGGATTCGTATTTATGTGCCTCAAAGTTCAAGAAGAAAAAAGAACTTAATTAATATATATAAAAAATTACAATTGACCTCAGGAGACTTCCACGCTCCCTACAAAGTCTGAGTAAAATACTAAGTTTTAATTTAAGGCTCATTAAAGGGTCATTTAAGATCCAAGCACCCAAGAAGCTTTTTAAATAAAGGACAATTATAACTGTTAAAAATTATTTTATTTATTCATATACTTAGTTATCAACTATCTCCACCTCAAAGGATTCCCTACTTTAAAGGGAATACTTCACTTAAGGAATACCTTTCCAGAGGTTAATCCATAAGAGTAGGACAAATTCTTTCTTTTGGCCCCTTTCCCACTAATCTAAATTAATCTAAGCGATGTAGCTTAAAAGCCCATTTGGGCTATCTTGCCCTATCTCATCTACAGTGCTTGGCATATGTCAATAATGTTTGTTTCTTTACACTTAGATGATATACCTATAGCCCTACTATACTTGCTTATCATCTTATTGACCTTACCTCAGATTTGCTGTAATTCCCATGTAATTTTTTAAAAAAACCTTTATCAGCTTAATTTTTAGTTGTTATATTATTAATATATCACTATATATTCCATCATTTTAGATATAAGTAACCTAGTTGATAGTGGCCTAAGTTGTATCTAAGATAAAGAGTGCCAAATTTTTCATGGTATTTATCTTTATATAATGTCTAAGATACTCAATATGATGATATGAGTATGATAGTATATTCAAATGTAGCAGATTATAGATGGTGTTAAATTATAATACTTAATAAATTAACAAGCTAAATCAGAAGCTAGGCATAATATATATCATAAAGCTAGTTTATAACTATAAAAGTTAGCATTTATCTACATGGTACTTATTTAAAGTAAGCTTTCCTTTAACTTCAACCACTATAATAACTATACTTATTTGTAGTTTTAATAGTACTGTATAATCTATCTCTATATATGTTTTTATGTGCTTGTGTATGTGTGTGAAAATATGGTATGAGACACATCACCTCTTATATTATTAAACCAAATTTAATTTAAACTTGCAAAAATATTTTATAAAAAAGTAAATTGTCATATGAAGGGGTTTTTATTATAAACTAAATAAAAGCTTATATATTATAGAAAATTATATATCTTCAAAAAACCTCTTACTTTTTTCATTTGTGCAATTTGTGTGTTACTTGGTTGATTTATGAATTAAACGGGTTTGCCAAGCAGTTTAGTAGTTATTTGTTTGCTTTGATAGGTCAATGATTATAGCTAAAAGGCTATTAAAATTGATTAATCTATAGGTACAAAGGTTTTGGATAAGATATTTAGTGGTTACATAATTCTACATATTCTTTTACATACCAAAATAAATAGTTGGCCATCAACCAAAGTCCAAGTCTAAATTATCTATTTGGGATCATTTTTTAAGAACTCTTGAATAATATTACCTTAGCAAATCAAACATAATAATGCTATCTTGATTATGAAAACAAAGGGGCACAGATGGCAAATTTAAGCTCTATTGATAGAAATATGGTTCTACACTTGAGTTTAGGAATTTGGATATCTGTATAAACTAACGTTTTTCTTTATAGCATTAAACTCAAAATTAAACTCAAATAAGTTTGCATATTGGGTTTTAAAGTTAGTTTGATCTTGATTTATTGGTTGATATAATTATTTTAACTTCTGCTTTCCACTCAACATCTATTTTGAGCAAATTTAGAAAAAACAAGTCGATTTTCCACCACTGCCTCACCACACCAATATCCAAATTTATGTTCATGGATCTACCAGTTGCTGTCCCAGTATGGGCAGCAGTGCTCCACCTGCTAGCGTTTACCGCCCAGAAGGAAAACACATGTGTACTGGCTCATATAGTCCACCAAATACATCTGGCCACTATGTCCCCCCAAGGGACTTAGCACTCACCTTGCATGAGCCCACCCAAACTGTTTCCACCCCTAGCCCTACCCTGATCCAATATTTGCTTTTGCCTCTGCATTGAGTATGGATATCTTTTCCCATACGCCAACAAATCAATAATTGAGCTGACAGTGGCCACCTTTGCACCAACAAGGTTTACTGACTTCTGCCCATATAAGGGTAACTTGATATTGGATTACCCACTAAAGAGGCCGCAGCCACTGCAGCAGCTACGCCATTTTTTTATAAAAATACACCTATCACCACCACTTGAACACGCCTCCCAGATGATACCACATTTGCGGTAACCTTTGTGAACCTCCCCTCACAACTTCCCCCTCAAACACTATACAAGGAGTTGATGTCAGGGTTGTCCACATATGGCAAAAACCCTATCCTCCAATTCATTGTCCCAAGTGGTGCTGAACGCCTTGCGGCACCTTGGGCAATGGCCACCATTACCCCCTCACCAGCTGAAAATGCCCAGCACATCCCAACATGTGCCTATATCCCATCTGTGTAATGAACAGTATTAAGCCATTTGTTGCATTTTGATTCAGGTTCAGATTTTCTGAATCTGACTCAATTCATTTAAAAAAGGATTTTTGGTGTTTGTCAGGTTCAGGCGCTGGGTTGTGCCTCTCCTGAATTATTGATTAGGCTCTTGCGAGCCTAATTAATGGTTTGGGTGAGGCCCCAGAAGAGCGACCTTTAAGGTCAAGCCTGCGCAATTCCAAACTTCATTCAGAATCCTCTCTCTTTCTCTGGTGGCCTCAGGGACGCCCTTACCTTATCTTACCTGATAATCCGCGCACAACAAGTTTTTGTCACGTCAACAAAAACTTGGTTTTTGGGGTTTGATCTCCCTCAAATATCCTGTCTTTTCCTTGGTGTGTTCGCAGCATCAGATTATTGGGATCCTATTTGTCACCAATTTTTTATTCAATAATAAATAAAATAAGGTTAATTCAGGGTTTGCAACCTCGCTTACCTATTTCATCTTTTTCTCGCTCCTAATTTCCCTAATTTAGAGGTTTACTACCTTGAGAGTCCAGCTCACACTGGACGTTTGGCGCGAATTGCATCAAACCTAAGTAAAGATGGTGATTGGAAAATGGGACGTTTCTGACCATTACATTATTCTAAACCGCATGTGCTGCCAGAACGCCACCAGATCCCCAGTTTGGCTGACCTCAGTGGTTGCATCAGGTCCCAGTTGTCAAGTAACCAGCACCGGAGGGAGCCAGTGACTGATGGCCAACCTTGGACCTGTAGCAATTGTCAGCGCAAAATTCCAGTGGGGCCTTATCCCCCACCAGGGATTTAGTTGGCACCAAGGGGACCTGGCCCAGCAGGGCTCCCTCATCTACAGACAGTCCATCTGATATGGGGACAGCCATCCAGCCGCGCTGGACTGCGCGCCCCTTCCACGCTTCAATTTGGAGAGAGCGCCTTTCTGGTTGGGATAGGAAGACCGTCACCAACTGGGGCGTGGGAGGGGAGGCGCACCACAGCCCAGCGCTGGGCATGCTTTCTAATACTGGGTGGGCTGATTCCAGCAGCCCAGTCCCAATTTGCTCTCACCATTTATCTTTTTCCCCATGAGGGGCCCAGAATTTCTCTGGGCTAATTTTCACAGGGCTCAAGGTAACTCGCCCCAGGAAGCCCTCATGGTGGTGGCCTCCCATTGTGGGGCCCCTCTTCAGGGAGGGGCCCTTCTTTAGTGGGGGGTGATGTAACAAATGGTATTATGCCATTCATTGCATTTTGATTTGGGTTCAGATTTTCTGAATCTGAATCAATTCATTTAAAAAAGATTTTTGGTGTTTGTGGTTTGGGCGCTGAGTTGTGCCTCGCCTGAATTATTTATTAGGCTCTTGCAAGCCTAATTAATGGTTTGGGCGAGGCCCTGGAAGGGCGACCTTTAAGGTTGAGCCCATGCAATTTTTGAACTTCATTTGGAATTCTCTCTCTTTCTCTGGTGGCCTCAGGGCCGCCCTTACCTTATCTTACCTGATGATCCGCGCACAACAAGTTTTTGTCACATCAACAAAAACTTGGGTTTTTGGGATTTGATCTCCCTTGAATATCCAATCTTTTCCTTGGTGCGTTTGCAGCATCAGATTATTGGGATCCTGTTTGTCAGAGACTTTTTATTTGACATAAATAAAATAAGGTTAATTCCGGGGTTTGCAACCTCACTTACATATTTTATCTTTTTCTTGCTCCAAATTTCCCTAATTCTGAGGTTTACTACCTCAAGAGTCCAGCTCACGCTGGACATTTGGCATGAATTGTGTCAAACCTAAGGTAATATGGCGATCGGAAACTGGGACGTTTCTGACCATTACAATCTGCACCTGACCATTTCTTTTGGGCCCGCACTGACAACTGTTGCACAAATTTCCCCTCTGCTATAAATTGGACCACACAATAAGGTATGTCAATATAATTCACACTATGCAAACATGGCCAACACCACCCATGAGGCCACACCAACAGCGTTTGAGTGGGGATTTTGGCTGCCCCCACCCCTCACAGGCCATGAACGTAAATCAGAAGCAAAATCTAGCACCTAAAACCCAAGCTGGCCAATGCACACCCATTCAATCCAATTGGGTTCAGGATTGGACCACTGTTCAATCCAGAATATCACTTACACCAAAACTTATCAAACTAAAATCACCTACCAACATATATTCATGAATCAACCAAAATCCCTGGAAATTATTGGAGGAAGTAACTGAACCTGGTGAAATTGTCCCACCACCAAGTTACCCATATGATTTAACACCTTATCTAAATTCAGACTTTGATACCCCAGCCCCAACCAACTGATATGTCCCTAAACCCAGATCCTTCTTCCAAAGTAACCACAACCATGCTGCGGTCATGGTGGCTTCACCCAATAATCACTGTTTTCACATACTTTGTGCAAAATCTGTCATGGAATAAGAAATGGAAGCACATCCCTTTGTTCCCCTCCAGATTCCTTCTACCACAAAAGAGGAGATCCAACGCCTCCACAAAACTGCCACCACTGCTGTCAAGCATGTTGCTGACCTGGCAGATTTTTCCCCCTTCAAACGCATCACAAGAGCAAATACTGCGAAGTTGGAACAACTTCTAGATGCCCACATCCAGGCAGAACACCATGATGCCAAACTCATATAGGCTTTAATCCAGGACCAAATTGTTGATCTAAACAACTATTTTCTCCTCAACACTCATCCCGCGGATGCCCCAACCCCATTACTCTTAGAATTAATCTGCCTCTACAATGTTGAGTCTGATGATGGCCTTCCTGATCCTCCCTCCCCCTCCACCATGATAGATAGGTGGCTCACCACTATGCTACCTGGTAGGTAACTTTCTCGTTTTGTTTTGTGTCTCACTGCCCAAAAAGGGCAGTCAATTCATCTTTTTATTTTCAGTTGGTTTGATTTTGGAGTTTCAGTTTTGGTATTGTCCATCTTCTGGACAGCTTGCCTCAGTTAATAAAATAGTTATTTTAACTTCTCCTCTATCTATAATAAATTTCCTTATAAGTTTTATATCTTATTATATGGTAATTATTTTTTGACTATATTCTTATAGAAAATTATTTCACTCATGCTTTAAGGTGATATCAGCCTTTTTCAGAGTTAGGTTGGTTTGTTCCTTTAGGCTTTTACTTTGATTCTTGCTTTAGTGGAAGAGTGGCCTAAGTCAGGTTTTAGCTACAAAGTTAAACATTCACTTTATGCTTTTATTGTTTTCTATAATTACTCATTTTTTGCCACCTTATTAATATATAAAATTTTTTTAAACTTTGATTGATTATATTAAATAATGCTTATTTGAGATTTATATATTTTGAGGATGTGCTATCCTTTTTATATAAACAAAAATTCTAATGACATGAGCTTCAAGTATTAAGTAGTCTCAGTTTCCATACACTTTTGAAGTCTATATTTGATTATTAACTATTTAATTTATAAGTATACGCTTTTTGTGACTTGAAATAGAGTGACTTCTGAACTAGCATGGCAAGATTATATAGCAAAAGTTGTATAGTAATTACTTTAAAACATGAGGTGATTTTGCTATAAATGATAAGATATATTTCATATATGCTTAGTCTATATACAAGAGGTGTAATTTTATAATATAAATTATTGTGTACTATGAAGCTAGAGATAACATTATATACTTAATTTAAATAAACAGGAATAATTAAACTATCAATAGCAAGCCAAAATGTATAAACTTAAAATCTTAATTTCTATTTTTTAGATAATTGACTATTTTTTACTTATTTAGATGGTTTTAAACAAGAGATAAAATTTCTCTATTATGATTTTAAACTTATGTTGGATTAATATAAAGTATCCAGATATAACTGATAATCAACTTGTTGGAACTGGAAGATAAAAATATGAGCTTTAATTCTTAATATGGCTTTTTATACTTTATCCTTAACTAGATCATCATATTTTATGTTTAACTTGTTATCACTAAGCTCAGTAGAAGTTATTTCTAAACCCTTGTGCATTAAAACAAAAAATGCTTTACTCTCAGACATTGTAGTTGAAACTGTATAATTTAATTAATTTGTATAAGCAAAAAACCAGACAACTTTCATAGTTTACTAAAAATAAATATAAGATTTAGTTATTAAGTTCAATTTAAGGTTTATTTTTAGTGGTTTTTAATTGATCTAATTTGGATCAGTAAAATTCTCAATAATTTATTTTATATCATGGTTCAAATCTTTTAATTTTATGTACAAATAAAGTTATTGTATCTATATATATGTTTACATCTCCTAAACATTAAATTAGTTATAACCAAACTTGGCACAAATTTTAGGCAAAGGAAAATTATGAATTTAGAAGGGTGGTTTTATATAACCATTCAGAGGTTCCTTTTAGGTTAAAAACTAGATATGGTTGCTACTGAAAGTCAATAAAATGTATTCTAGATGCCATAACAACTAAAAACAAACACCTTTGTAGTTTAATAAGAATGTTAAAGTGCAAACATTACTATTATAGTATTTCTGTTATTTTTATATAATGAAAATCAAGCACCACATCTAATAATGTAAATAGAATTATAAGTTTCTATTTAAAGTGTGTATTAAAAGGTGCACTGCATATTGAGCAAAATATGCGTGATCATGATAAAATAATCCCTAATAGCATATAGATTTAATTTATAATGTTTAAGTTTTTCCAGTGTATATAATTTCAAATTATTCATTGTAGGTCCTAGATATAAAGTCTAGTGAAAAAATATATAATAAATCAAAGAAGTTAAATCTTTTACAAGCAAATGAAACAGACGATTAATAGCAGCAACAGCAGCAAGAGATTTATAGATATTCTAGCATATAATAGCGGCTGAATCTGAGCGTCAAAGACAACAATGTCTTAAATAAATGTGGTAACATAATATCATAATGTGGGCGGCTAAATGGAAAACAAAAAATTCTCAAAAGGTTATAATCATAATATAGAAAAGAGTACAGCAAACACAGAAGCGTTGTTAATGGATGAATAGATTAAATATGCAAGCACTATTTTACTAAGAGATACAAAAAGGTTAACCTCAAAGTACTTGCTGTTGCAGTAGATAAGTTTGTTTACCTTTACTTTAAATAACACCATGGCCAACAATATACAACTTTTATAATACTAAATAATATATTAAACATTTCATCAAGAATATATGGAGATACATTTTTACTTTAAAATGACTTTTTTGAAGCCTCATCTATAGAAGGACAAAGTGGGGTTCAAACCACCTTCAAGGTTCAGGGTCAATATACCATAAGTTGGGTTCTCTCATCCCTCTTCATTGTTAAGGCGCCAATTCTTTACAAAAATATTTTCTTAAAGATGAAGATCTGGAAGTGGATTATTAATGTGACTATACAACAGTGTGAGAAATATATTTTAAATCCTATAAAATTTCATGTACTTAAGCAACTCATAACTCCTGAGTTTGATCCCAGTAGATGTACTTTGGGTAGAGGAAAATTTGAGACTATGTTGGCATTGTACACCAATGCTTTAAACCAAGATGACAAATAGAAAGGCGGTCCATGGGGTTCCCAGCCTATCAGAACGGTGCATGTGGAGGTTTACCGGTATTTATCCTCCTTTCTATTGTTTTTTAATTAACCCATCATTTGGTAAAGTATTGTCCCAGGTTAGCTCACCCCATTTAGTTAATAAACATGTAAATACAACCAACGCAGGAATGATCAAGTTAGCTTTAGAGGTCATGTCTTTAAATTAGTGGAACTAGTCATATATGCTGATAAAAGGCCAAGTGGAGAACATGTGCGGCGCTTCAACAGTTTTCAACTAAGTGATGTGGCTGTTGTTAAAGCCTTCAGTGAATATAACACAGGGGAGGTGATATTATAAGATGAGGTGGCTTTCTAAAACGCATATCAAAGATGTACTTATCATATGATGCCGTTAAGAATAATACCGTATGTCAGACAATTGCCTGTCCTCTTAAGATAAAATTATGTTTTGGGGGCAAATATATAATGATGGGGGAGTTCACCCCCACACCAGCTCTAACTTGGTATATATCAGAAAATTTATTATTCCCACCTGATAATGATAATGTTTTGAGTTCTAAACCAGATAAAATCAGCCAAAAGACCCTAGTCAATTCCCAGTGGAACCCCTCAAATTTGGGTAATAATTTTACTAATAAATCCCAGGCAAATAGTACAACTTCAGGTAAGCAAATTGCACCAAAAATGCGCCAAAATCTGGGTAGTCCATCATAGGTTCGTCCATAGCCACTTTTAAAATAATTCTAGCACCTACGCCACAAACACCCCTTTTATAGCCTTAAAGGGGTCTCACAGAGTGCATCTATTTTACCTTAAGGTGATTGGCTCCAAAATAAAATCTTTGCCTCATGGACATGTCATACCTACTTGTGACACTCAATTAGCCGTTCCATTAAAGTGAGCTGAGTTTAGAGAGTTCCAATATGTTAAATGTTCATATTTTCTATTTAGGCTTGAATCTAACAATGAATTTGATGCCTACCGCACATCAAGCCCTGTATCAACTTAAATACTAAGCAGTGAGATCAGAAGAGGGTTTGCTTTTAATCCTCTTGCCACCACATAATAAAAACTGATAAAAACCCAACTTTTAGTTTAACTTATGATTTATCTTATTTTATCTATTGTTGAAAAAAACCCCTTTTTTATTTTTCTATTTCAGAAGTTGAGATAATACTTCTCCTGCTTTATTGTTGAAATCTGGGGGAAATTAGCACCAGAGAGCTTACACCCCACCCTGATTCTGACACCATATCTTGGATTTTGAATTTTATTCAGGGAAGGCTGACCAAGAGATGGACATTTCCAATATGTATACTAAGGAAGCACAAATATAAGCTAGATGCACCACAAAGAAGCTAACGCTGTCTCCTGATGCGTGTGGGAATGCCAAATAAAGGAAGAGGGTATTGTGAGTAGAGGCTTGTACCACGATTGAACATGTATGAAGGAAAGGATCTGAAGTGATGAACCAAACTGGAATCCAGGATGAGACAAATCGTTGTTGATGGGATGGTAGGTAATCAAACAATCATGATTGAAAGTGGTCCACAATGTGCGAAGGGAATTGGCGTACAGCTTCCTGGAGGGTGTAGTAGATCCTGGTATGGCATTTAAGACAACCGTGTGGATAGTTCATATAGCAATTGCAACCACTAAGGCTCAGAGGGAAGGATTTGTAGGGGAATTTAAGGATAAGGCGAAAATTTCCTTAGATTGGATTAAGGCTGTGTTTGCTCCTGGCAAAAGAGACGTTGAACCTCACGCCAGATTGCTTTTGACGAAGGGAACTATTCCAGTTGGTGGACCATAGTCCCTTATTGGTCACACACAACACATGAGTAGTGAGATGCATTGGAGCGCTTGGCATTATGGTATACCCATTTCAAGCAGCGCCACACATGGGAACAAACATGGAGCTGCAAAAGAGGGATATGGGCGTACTTCCAGATTGCTTTCTGGGTGTCTAGGGAGTAGGGAATGTCCATCATGTCCAGATAATCCACCCAGGCCCTGATGGGGACCTCCTTGGTGCCAAACTATTCAGAACGGCTTGGCCTTGTACTTCCTGTATGAAGCGGGAGTAGGGCGACCCCTCTGGGCGGTGTACCCACTGATTCAAATTCTCCATTCAGCGCTCCACATGGCGAGAAGAACTTGTTTGAAGTGGGGCGACGTCCCACGCGGGCCCACAGCAGAGAAATGTGAGGAAAGATATTTTAACAGTGGTGGGGGTGGTAGGATTTCTGAGGCCCAGAGCGTGGGAAAAATTGGAGCAGGCCATGCGTGACCAGTGTTGGGCTTAGAGTGTGGGATTATTGACTGCAGCGATTCAGGTGCCAAGTATTTTGACAGCATGAGCCTCAAAGTTGACCAGGCCCATATCACTACTAAAGCGAGGGCCAAACAAGGCATACAGGCGCACTGGTGGTGGGCGGCCTAACCAAAGCCACCCTTGCAGGAGGGCATATAACGAGGTGAATAAAGATGGGGAAGAGGCGATGGCATGGGTCACAAACTAGACCTTTAATAGGAGCATAGAGTTGGCCAGCACAACCCTGCCTGTGAGGAAAATTTGGTGGGTTCTTAGTGAAGCAATTCATTTTGTGACATTGTCCAGGTTATGGTGCTCCATTATAGATGAGGCATACCCTTCCACCTCCAGCCACACACCCAAATGGCATACTGAACCAGAAGTGGGTCTTGGCATGAAAGAGAGCACACGCGAGGCAGTATGGGATGGGTGGGGCAAGCGAGACCGTGAGCTAGCTGCTGAAGCAGGCAGGAAATTGGGTGCTTATGACCAGCGGGATTGGAACCAACCAAGGAGAATGATTTCGGTTTTGGAGGCGTTAAGTGCAGCATTACTTACCCGAGAGTAAACCTGGATAGTAGCCTCAAGCACGCGTGCACCTTGGTTGTTAGACGCCCCAACCACACAATCATCAGCGAACGCCAACATCTTAACTGGTGCTTGGCCTTGCACATGGACACTAGTAAGGCGGGCATTCACATTGCGTAAAAGTGGGTCAAAGCTGAAGTTATACAAGAGTGAGCTCAAAGGGTCCCCTTAGTATAGGCCCCTTTGAGGGCGAACTACATCATTGAGGAAGCCAGGACCACGCAAAGACATTGTGGCGGATTCTGTAAGAAATATCACCCAATTAAATAAACTGATGGAAGAGGTGGAACTTGTGGAGGCAGGCTTTGAGGCAATCCCAGTTGACTCTATCATAAGCCTTCTGCTGTTTAAAAAACAAGTGCTCCAGTAGCCGTGGATTGGCAGAAGTTGGCTACTGTGTGTATGTTATCCCAAATAGACCGCTTGGGATTGAAACAAAATTTCTCAGAGGATAGAGGTCAGAGGCAACTTCCCCTAGGCGGTTGGCCATAACTTTAGTAAATAGTTTAGTATCTGTGTTAGTAAGTGAAATGAGGCGCCAGTTGGCCGAGTCCAGCTAATTCCCTTTCTTATACAGTGCTATTGTGAAAGCCTCCTGGTCCTTAGGAAGGAGGCGCGTTTCTAACAAACACTGATTCATTGAGGCAAGCAGCAAAGAGGAAAAATAATTAAAATATCTCTTATAGAACTCATAAGGAATCTCGTCTGGACCTGGGCATTTCCTGTGCGGTGCACCATGAACGGCATAACAGAGTTCTTCCTGAGAAATTAAAATTTCACCTCCAGATAATGGGAAACAGTGCATATATGTGAAATATCAAGAAATTCATCAACTTCAGCCAGTTTGACTGAATCAAAGAGATAAAATTTGGAGTATAAGTTTTGAACTTCAACTACCACTTCAGCTAGTTATCTGCAAAAGAATGGTCCAGCCGCCTCACCTGTGTGCAGGCCAAGCTCTGTCGCAGTGAAAAGAATTTTCAGAAAAAATAGGCGGAGCACATGTCACCCGCCATTATATTTTTTGCTTTGTACTGTACACAAAACAATGTTTGTGTTGCCTTACCAGTGCGTTGAGGAGAGCAGACACCTCTGCCCACTTAAGACCCCAAGCTGGGCTGTATCCTGCAGCAGCGACATTAGACTCCAGGTGGTCCACTTCTGAAAGCGTGCACAAGCTGACTGTCAAGGCAGCCCAAGAGTGATGTGATGAGAGGTGGCATGCCTGGTGGATGGTGTTTACTTTGAAGGTTGACCAGGTAGAAAGTGGGTCCACACAGAATGGTGTGGTGAACTCCATTGGTGGGGTTTTAGTGTTCACCCATGAGGAAAACCTGGTTGACGTGATCTTAACTGGTCAAAGTTTGAATCACTTTAGCGCCTGTGCCACTGGGTTTGACAAAAAGAAGGAAATTGACACCAACCTGTGGTCAGAGAAATTAATTTTCGTTGTCATAAAGTTTGCAAGCTGAGACCACAAGTTTAACAGGGCAAGGATAAGGTCAATGTGGGACATAGACCCCAGCTGACCATTTGCACATGGGGACATTTCATGTTGGGGAGCAGTGGTGCATGTTTGGGTAAGATATCAAACACCCCCAAAGTGGCTTTTAGAACGCAAAGTTCTAATGCCCCTGTGGGGGCAGGCACTGAAGGCCAGCAGTCGGTGGCCAGGTTGGCACAGCAGTTCATGTCACCCACCACAAATGGAACAGTGGGAAGTGGGAGGGAAGTAATGGCTGAGAAGAATTCCTGGAAACCCCACACAAGTTGAAGTATAGATATTGATGATAGTGTGCACTTCATTGTCCCACAAAAAGGACACTACAAGCACATGGACATCAAGGTACGAATTTTTAGAATTAGATTTGAAATTATGAATTGCACATATAAGCACCCCACAGTGTGGCAACAAAAAAGAGAGGGAGGGGAGGAGCATGATTGCCCATGTTTCCTTGGCACCACGTGGACAGTGAGTTTCCTGGATGGTCAGGATGTCTACAGGGTAATTATAACTTAAAAAACTCAGTTTCTTAGTATGGGACGGCAAGCCTTGAGTCCAGCGATGTTCAACGTCCCTATTGTGAAAGCTCCCACCATCGCACCTTAGGTGTAATGGGAAGGGCCCCCTTGCCCTTCCAGCTCCGCTTGATTAGCAGAACTTGTATGCAATCGAAGCATTGGCCCTATGTACAAGGGTTTGAGGGTACCTTTCACGCCGGAGGTTTTATTTTCGTTTTTGGAGTTATTTTTATGAGATATGGCACAAACTTTCAGTATGGTGTACTTCTGCTGTGCACTATCAAAGGTCAACAAAAATTTTTAGAGGGAAATGGGTGGTAGAATTGGTTTCAATTGAGGCTTGGTAATTCTGCTTGGGTAAATCTGACTCATCCATCAAGTTCTCAGGTTGATTGTCCCAATTTGATTGCTGAATGTATTCATGAGCCGCTTCAGCCACAAATGACTCAATGTTATCCTGGGTCTGGGCAGGTGGGATCATGGATGCGGCCATGGCCGCTGCCTTGGCTGCTGCTCTGCAGGCCTGCTTGTCCTTCTTGCGCTCCTGTGGGGACACAGGTTTGACCTGAATGTAACACCCCTGCACGCCCCATGGGAAGTCGTTTTCAATGTCTATAGCCAGTTTATAATGGACATCTTCACTGCTCATTGCTTTAGGTAGGATTTCGTTTTGTGTGATTCCTTCCTTGGCAGGGCAGGTGTGGTCCTTGTGGCTGAAAGCATGACAAAAGGTGCAGATAGGGGGAGCGCTATCCACTGACATGGAGCAAGTGGGAATCCTGATCATCAACGAACACAACTGTGATGTAGGGGATTTAGGTCAAATCTCCCTTTACAACTAAGGACAGGGTAATCACAGAAATCATTTTTCCTGTGCACAGGTCTGGCATGAGTGTAAAGAGTTGCATCTTGAAGGAGTGAATTTCCCCATATGCCCTTAAGCACAGCCATTAGGTGTTGCTCCAGCACTGTGCACTTAATAGTTGTGAGGAGGAATTTAAATGTATGAAAATTAGTTTTGATTTGGTCCAACGAGTGCACTTCATATAACCATCCATTGACCATACAGGAGGTCTACCACCACACACCTGTGCAGCTTTGTCCACTTCTTTTTTTTATTTTCAAACCTGAGATCTAACCAACCATGGGTCATGGAGTGTGGTGCTATTTATACTGCAGCTGGAAAATGGTTGTGCACATCTCCACAGAATTTTTCCAAAAGCGCCATTTAATTAATAACCAGGAATACTCAAACCCCATGCTTCACTGATGACAGGGGCTGGGAATGCAGAGTATTGATGAACTGGTTACACTTTGCTTGCCAGGCTAAAATCTCTGGGTAAATACTAACCACCAGTTTTTTGTTTTTATCTAGGCTGCTGGTGTCACTGGGGAGTTTACAAATTTTGGACAGTGCAGAGCCTGATCCTATGCCCTTAACTTTGCTAGCCCAACTGTTAATTGACATTGGGTGCACACTAATCTCCTTGCTGAGATTATCAAACTTACCTAGTCTCAAATCAATCTGTTGCTATTGGTGATTGCAACGAGAGAGAAAAGTCCCAACACCATATCTTGGATAAAAGATAAATAGCATACTAAAAGAAACCAGCACACTCCAATTATGTTTTGATGATTTAATACGATTGGTTTAATTATGAACTATTATGTATATAGTATAATAAATTAAAACAACTCATATAACATATTTGGTTGCTTGACAGACATTTCATCAGTTTAATGTTTATATATATGCAAAAAATCGAGGATGAGCATCTTTTTTATTTATAAAACGTAACAAAAAACTTTGGCTGAGAAATTACTTTTATAAGTAATGTAATTGAAAGTGAATTAAAAAGTTTTTATTATTGAAAATGATGATCCTTACCGCCACTTTTACAAGAAGTCTCAGGAAGATGCTTAAGTATGCTCAAGATGTTATGACCTTCGTCAGATCATATGGACGTCCTGAGATGTTTTCACATTTACATGTAATATAGGTTGACAAGAATTAACAAAACTATCACTTAGGCAAACATTAAGTCATTGTAATGACACAATAGCTAATATTTCAACAAAAAAATAACAAAAGTTAAGCAATGGGATGACTAAGTTCCATTTCTCTGGAGAAAGATGCTGGAAATATCCTTTTATGTGGCATAAAAGAGGGCTTCACCATCTCATAACTTAATATAGATAAAAGATAAGTTTTTATACAACTCAAATAGATGATGATGTTCTATAATTTCTGAATAATGAAATAAATCAAGCTCTTTTGGATATTTTATAAAACATGGTAAATGGTAAATAAAAAAATTCACTGGAATGCACTTTGAATGAAATATAAAATATGTAGCAAGAGCTATTTTAGAAATACAAGAAGTGATAAACTGGAGAGGACAGATAACCCAAGTATAGGAGAATAAGTCCAGAAGAAGTTGGATACACTGTAAGTTTAGCGTTTGTTGAAAAGAAGCTGAGATTGATAAGAATTACTTAGTTCCCTACCCATCTATGCTTTTGTAAAATTTTATGCTCACATATTTTCTGGACACTGTAATTTAGTAAAATTCTTTAAAATGATTTAACTGTTAACAAGGGAAGTGTTATGACTATACTTGGGTTTACAAAAGCCATTGAGCATAATAAGATATCATTTTAATAGTTAAAACGATTAACAAGCATCAATGGTGCAGCTCAAAAATATGGAGAATTTCTATTCATGTGAGTTATCCTAGGGCTCTTCATCTGAGCTTACATTACAGAATGGACGAAAATTCTAAATCACAATAGAAAATGAACAAAAAGTTGCTTTCAACCACCCAGGACAACTTAGTCAGCCTTCTTTAAGTTATTCCACAAGATGCATTTGCAAGGACATCTATTTTTGGAAAGCGTCCCTTATATAACTATGATTATATAATGAGAGTTTGTTTAAGAGATAAATGTTTTTTGTTCTGATAATTATAATTTTTGCATGTGAGGCTTTTGTGTGTGTCACACCAATCACAAAAATAAAAACAAATGTTTTCTTAAGAATGCTTCTTCATACTTTTTAGGGACTAGTTTCTCATAAAATTCTCAAAACTGTAAATAGTTGAGTATTAGTTACTTGAAAGAAAATCGTCATAAATGGGTTTTGGAACAGGATGAATACAGGTAAAAAAGCAATTTATGAAGCAGCTTTAGAGTCATTTGAGGTAATACATAATATTTATTTAGATATTCTTGATACCTGAAATACATCTAAGCCCAGAGATCTTGTGGGGAAGATACCGTTAAAGTATCAGTGAAGACATCTTTACCAAATTTTCATTAAATTTTTTTTAACAAAAACATACAGTTTTTCTGCAGAAATACTAGCAAAGCTCTCATCCTACTAGAGCAACGATTGCAAGTCTTGAGGGTTGATTCTCCCACCTGGACTGAGCTATCCACCCTTCAGGTCAAAGAGGGAGCACAAGCCTTAAGATAATTTCTTGTGCAAAAAGATGACCTCAAGTTTGTAGTTGATGAGCGCTGAGTTACAGCCTTTCACCTCAGAATCTTGCTCTCATACCCAACCTTTATATATCCCCTCTTTTGGGAAAGATCATGGAGATCTGAAAAGAGGTATTTTAATAAAGGCAAAAGCTTCTAGCATCATTACCTCAAGTAGTACCAACCATCCCCATTAAATCAACGCGCCAGCTAAGGTCAATTCTATTGAAAGTAGGCCAATTTAAGTCAAACCTAACCTCCCAAGTTATTCTTTGCCCTCTTTTATATTCCAGCAGAACATAAACTAGTTTAAATAGACAAAATGAAAGTTAAGGATAACGTAATGCCCATACTTCCAAATAAAGCAAGCATCATGCTTTTATGGGGATATAAACTCACAGCCCTCTCAAATCTAATGGATCCAAGGAATTTTCAGATCATTTCACCTTTTTCATTTCATCAGGCCATATCACTCACTAGTCCAATGGATTGATTGTAGATTTTATAATTTACCTAATCCACTAAATATTTTTCTAGCTTGTTTCTATTCAGTCAGTGCTTGTCTACCTGGGGTGTCTAGGTCTATCATATCTTCTACCATATTTCTCACTCTTTCTATATATAAATCACTATCCCTTATAGAGTTCATTACTTTCTCATTACTTAATTTAAAATACATTATTAAAAGCCCTTACTACCATAGATGAATAACTTTTGTTCTTTGCATATATACCTGGCATCTGAATATATTTTCCAACCATAGAAACATCTGGGAGATTAACGCCTTCTTGTCAACCATGCTGTCCATAGTCCTATTATGGATGGCTATTCAACAATCCAGCACACTGGTATAAAGATGACTTTAATTACTCATAATTTTTTAATTTACCAATTTGTTTTAAATGCTATTTCTACAATCAACTTAGACAAAGGCATGTAACTGCATATCATATGAGTTGTTGCCCTTTCCGCCTCTCCTTTTCTTGGAAGTTGCCCATTGAGATATGCGGTTGCACCCATAACAATTCTTTGACTTATTGTAATGGCCTTTGGTATGTCTATGAAACATTATAAACCTCATGTTAACCATAAAGCCCATACTTAAAGATCAATTGAACGGCTATGCCCAAGGATTTTAAATCATCCATTGTGTCCTAACCCACCCTGATGGGAATCCCAATCTTCTCAATTTTAGCCGCATCCATGACACAGAAGTTTAATTGTTGCAACCTTTTACTACAGTTTGGGTTAATAGCTCTATAAAGTTACTAGCAATACAAATAATGCATATCTTTTCCATGGAAAGAAGTAACTAAAGAACCTAAACCTTTTTTAACTAATAACTACTGTTTCTGGATTAAAGAAAAATATATTGGCATCATAGAATATTACCAAAGAAAATAAAAGTATAATTTTTTATGACGCTCTAGGGGGAACTGAAAAGGTTTTTTTTAAATTTGATCATGTCTATAAGGTGTTTAAAATAGCCATAACACTTGTAAATGGCTTACTATCTAATAGTTTCTGCTCTTGAATGGTGGATAGACAACATAATTGGTATCAAACTGCCTAAAATGAGAATATGTAAGACACAATATGTGAATATCAGCAAAACAATAGCTAATCAATGGTAGCTAAAACTTACCAATGTCAATGCAATCTTTGCCTGCTGCTCTGGCTTATGGTTGTGGTGCACCGCCATCTGGCATCTTTTGGCTGCCGCCAAAGCATTCTCAGGCTAGGTCTGCTAGCCCTCCCAATGCTACCAGGCGTTAAGTTCCCCTTTGGAACTTAGCCCACCACCTCGTAAGCTCCCAAGAAGTGCTCTGGAGCCCTTTGGTGCTCCCATGGAGCAATTTGCGTTTTGGCCTCCAGGTCAGATATGGGAATCTATTCCTATATGCAAGCGCAGCGATCATCAAGATGGTCACACCAGTTTTTAAACCTGCCATCTATATTTACTTCTACCCCTTTGAGGGGTACTTTGATATCTGTTTCTGATCTGAAGCCAAAGCAGCGGCAGCAGCCAAGCTCCAAAAAAATTTAAAAAAAATTCCCCTCATCACTGCTTGAACCCAGTTCCCAGATAAGGGCATTTTGGCGGTCCAGTTTGCTGGGTTTCCTTCCTTTCTTTCCACCAAATGGCTCCATCATGAGCAAAGAAGATTTGGCCATATACGGCGTAGACCCTGTGTTGCAGTTTGTGGTGCCCAATGAGGAAGATCATTTAACAGGGCCTCGCGCCTTTATGATGATCTGCCCGTTTCATTGTGATTACCACCTTGCAATTACCCCCTGCACTGTTATCAAATCCGCCACTGATCACCTGTTCTGGGCGCGCATTGAAAACATCTGCGCCATTTGTCCCTTGTGCTTTCAGCTTGACCACTTGAAGCGCAAGTGCCCCACGTTTTCCACCTCCACAGTTTCCACCGCTCCTCCCTCAGGCATTGGGCCAGTGGCCATTTTGCCCCAATTTTTTGAATGGGGCTCAATCCTCTTCCCCCAACCTCAGGGCAATTTGGCGCTGCTCCAAAAGCGGCAGCCAATCAAAGCCAAAGCTCTAAAATTTTTAATAATAATTTAACCAGATTACAGAGACCTGAGTCAATGGCTGAACCAGCTTCAGCTGAGCTGCCATGGTCAACAGCACTTGGCCAATTAGCTCCTACCACTGCCCCAATTCTGGTGGCTGGCCCAGTGCTGGCTGAATCCAATCCATTTGAGGCTCTCAAATGGATTGACGAGGACAAAATGTTGTACCATGATGTTGAAATTTTGGTCTTATTCCGATGGATGGTTCATCTTCTGCAGTATGGTGGAGTTTCAAGCGTCTATTGTATGAAGACAACAGACCATACAGTGACTATGGTTCAAGATATAACTCCTTGGTAATAACACTTCAAAGTTGTATTATCATGTCATTACTTGGACTATGGCACGCTGCCCTGATCTTACTGATCCCAATTAAATTCTCAACTAATACAAAGTAAAGTATTAAGCTCAAAAAGCTTATATGTTAAACTATAAACTAGTGGTAATAGTTGAATGTTTTTATTAGCATCAACTTGGAGATAATTTATAGGGTTTGATGTTCACCACATCTTACCCATGAAATCTCATTTTCAATGGCACTTGTACAGAGGAACACGTAAAATGTTTGTTTGAGGGTCTACAAATACTTCAACTCAGGGCATCTTGTTCAGCCTCAGGGTTGGTGTAAATAACATCATCATTCTCAAGATGGCATTTCTGATGCGTCTGCAAATAGCTGAACTGATTCTCTTTCACAAGCAATTGGCTGCACATACCAAAGCAATTTGTATCACTAATTAGTAATTAATTTGATTAAAAACTTGACCAACATTAAAAACTAATTTTGACATATACCAACAAAGCCCACATGCCCAAGTCATTAAGTTAAAACTTAATGTTAGTCTGACATAACCAACAAAGCCCTCGAGCTCATGTCATCATAGTCAAATATTGTTAAGTGAATTACTAGGCTGCGGATCCTAAGCTTTGCATAAGCTTAGCATATACCTGATCCATAATCACTGATATCTGATATGATCCATAATAAGTTAAGCATGTTAACATTATTATGTCCCTATCAAATATCTGACAATTAGGTACAGTCAATTACTCAACACTTCCTCCGCCTTGAATTGATATAAGCGGCGGGTACCCTTCTTCCTGGGTCACAATGTCTAACTTTTTGCGTTCATCAAAGTATAATATTATCTCAATAGCCTTTCCACCTTAGACATATGAGCCTTCCTAAGGCTAAGCAAGTCCATGCGGTGCGCTATGGTCAGCTTGGGCGTGTTGACCATAATTCCTTAAGCTGGGTCAACAAGATACGCTTCCACAGTACTAGAGAGTTCAGCTTCACATCCCACTGCAATAACACCAATCGATGATTTTAAACAAGCTCCCATGGCTTCAAGTACTGTCAGTCAAACATCCCAATGGGTCGAGCAGGATCCTCTTTTGACTTATTCCCTATCTCTTTGGCCTTCTGAAGCCATTCAGTCCCAAGAAACCCTGATCCAACATCAATTCTCTTTGGATGGGGATCTTCTTCCATACTTCTTGTTTTACCTTTTTAGCGTCATCTCTTCCAAGAATTTTGCTTCCCCTTTATGCACAGGAAGTGTGGCTTTGTTGGGTCTTAAGCTCAATTTGATGTCAGAGCTCGTGATTGCCTATTTGTCATCTGCACTTACTACAGGTCCTGAGGTTGCCGCATACAATAATTTTGAGGCCAACCAGGCACTTATTTTTGCTAACTCAGTTGCTAGGCTTTGGTGTGAACCACTTTGGTACATCTTGATTTTTACATTTCACTGGGCCTCAAGACTCAAATTTCGAAGAATTGGCACATCCTAGTGTTATACTGAGCCCTTTGCAAAAGCTTGGCAAAGGGGCTTCCCAAGAAGTATGTCCCCCAGATGGCTCTTTTGGGTGCGTGCGTTCACTTCCCTCCTTCCTCGCTTCCCACAGATACCATGTCTGACATGCGCAGGGTATTAGATGAGGCCCATTACCAAATGTTTTGTGCAAAGAGTTCCTCCCCTCCGTTTACCCCTGCCTTAAGAGCCTTCTTACCGATTATAACTTCCTTTCTGCGGCATTTACTCCTAAGTCAAACCTTTCCTGCATATTCTGAAGTCCCTTCCAATGGTCTTTCCCTTTAGTTTAGTGGTCTTTCCCTTTAGTTTGATGGCCTTTCCTAAGCTGACAGGGCCAGCGTTCCTGATGAAAATCTTTCTTGGGTTTGGCACATCTCTGACAGGGTCTAGATAGTCAGGATTTGTATGAGATCTGAATCTCTCTGATTCCGCTACAGGCTTCTCCAGTTCTATTGCACTCTCCTCCCCCTTACCAAAGAAGGGGTACCTAGGTCTAATGCCTTTTTCTTTTTGTATTATTATTCTTTATGATGCTTTTCTTTCTCCTAAACGTCACTTTTATAGAGCAAAGGAAGATTCAAGTTGAACTTGAACATTCAATAATCAGTCAAGAAGGAAAAGATGCACAACTCCAATCAGAAGTCCTGGGCGAACATTGCAAAGGGTGGTAACTCCACCAACATGTTGTTCCCCAAGGGCATCAAACGCTCCCACAAGGAGCTCCTGGTTAGCCACGCAAACCAGACCAAATGACAGATGCAAGTCCCCACTGAGGGATACTTGAAAATGCTACACAACATATGCTTTACAACAATATCCGCCACTCACTCCCCTCCTCCCCTATTAAACATGGGGTTAGGGTGAACTTTGGGTCAAACACCTGGAGATCTTGTTGGCAATAACTGAAAAAGAAAAATTTATTTTTAAAATGCCGTTTTTATTAAGACAAAAATTCTTTTAAAGATTTGTAGATATTGGCTTCGCCACAGTGGAACAGGTGGACGCCGCGGCAAAGGTCATCATTGAAGTGACCATCAAAGGTGTACCCCACCGCATAAAGGTACATTGCACCCGCTGGAACAAGGAGAATGACCTCTTCATCTCCTTTGAAGATCTCCCAACTGATCTCCCCTGCAACTTCATCAAAGTGGAGCTAATCAAAGGCCTTGAGGAGTATGGAAGAGTGAAGCAGTTTGAGCTGCAGCACTTCCACCTCATGCCGGAACTCTGCAGTGGAAAGGCAATTGTGGTTATTGACCCCAAGCCAGAAGTAGAAGCTGATCCCAACCTGATCCCACGTGTTGCACAGTTCATCTTGCTGGAGGGACAAGCATCCAACCCCTTTAAAGTCACCCCAGAGAAAAATCCTCCCATCTGCCAGCACTGCCAGGCGCTTGGGCATTGAGCCCATGCATGCCCTGCTGTAGGCAAGCAGCAGGAGGAGGAGGACCCTGAGGAAATGGACAAAAATGATGAAAATTTTGGTAAACTTCAGGTGGCAACAACCCCATTCAACTGGGGGGAACATGGCAAGTATCAGATCATCAAACCAGTCACTGCCAAACAACGCAAAGCAGAGGAGAAAGTGAAGAGATGAGCAGAGGCCAGAGTGAGGGCTGAGGAAGCTAAAAAAGTGAATCAGATCCTGGAAACCAATAATGTTGGAAATGCAAACCATTTTGAGATCCTGAGAGAGACCCCCAAGGAGCCAATGGAGGGGACAGCAAACCAGCAGATGCATGCAGCAACACAGGGACAGACGCAGCCCATGGGAGTGGGAAATGAACTAGCGCTGGTTCAGGCCAGAGTTCACAACTCCAGTCACCTACCTGTAGTCTCAATGAAAAACTCTTAGAACAAGGGTTAAAAAAATTTTCAAGATGGTCCAGCTACTGATAGAGCGAGCGCTGCCTCAGCTCAGCTCAGCTCAGTGGCGCAGAGCTCCAAATGGGTACTCAAAGCTCAAATCACTTGAATCGTGATAGAACTGGGTCAAATGGCCCAGAACTATCTGATTAAGGCAGATTGGGCAGATTGGGCAATCTGATCACAATAGGGACATTCAATATTGCAGGGCTGAAGGCCGCCACATCCCAGGCCAAGAAAATTCAGCACCTGCAAAACCCTCCGGCTGACATCCTGGCGATCAGGAGAGTCACTGCCTGAGGGGGAGGAGCCTGAGTGGACCCAGATGCTCCTCCCAAACTTCTCAACTTGGTCCACCCTCTGTGGGTTCGTGATCAAACCAGGCAGGGGCATCACTGTCACATCCTTGACTGATCACCTAGGGGGAGAGTCCTGGCCATCACAATCACCTGGCAGGGAAATCAGTACACCCTAGTCAATACTTACGCCCCCAACATCCCCAGCGACCGCGCCAACTTCTTTGAAGAGGTGGCCAATTTACCACTACCAGAAAACAGCTTCCTCCTAGGGGACATGAACTGTTGGCTTACAAGAGCCACAGACAGATGGCCCCTAGACATTGATCATCCCCATGGACACCAGGAACTCATGTTGCTCATGGCCACATTAGGGGTCATTGATGCACGCCCAAAGGATGCGCCAACCCTTGAGCACATGACAAGGCCACACGTCAGAGAGGGCGAGCTGCTCTCAATGACATGTATTGACCTAATCTGCATCCAGGTGACCCTCAAGCATATGGTAGAAAACTTTGAGACAGTTAGTGTCACCCACTCAGACCATTGGTTGGTAAGGATTACCTTTGAGGTCAGAGCTGCAGGCACAGCCACGCCCAAAATGGGAGAAGATTCACCCACAAACTGTAACTAATGCCAACTTTGCCCACTGGTTAGCAGTACAAACCCTGGCTAGGGATGTGAGGGACCCCCTCAGCGAAGACCCAATCCAGACCTGGGGACACCTGAAAGCTGAAATGGTCACTGCTGCAAAACGTACATCCTCCAGGAGGCACGTGGTCGAGGCATCAGCGCTCCAAAGGGCGATCAACCAACGAGCACATCTCAAGAGGAATGCCCCCCAATTGGGCCACAGCACCAATTGGATGAGGGAATGGGTTTGGCTAACCCTCGAGATCCAAGGTTTCAGCAAGCAAGCACAGGAATGGCTCACATTACAGGCAGGAGCGAAAGTGGTGGCTGAGGGTGAAAAATCATCTATATTCTTCATGCGTCAGTTCACCGCCCAGAAATCCTGAACCCAATGCAATGCTCTGGCCACGCAAGATGGTACCATAGCATGCTCCCCAGAGGCGCTAGCGGACATAGCCCATGAATACTACATAAAGTTATACTTGAACAAGGGCGCCTTACCTCAGGACATCAAGTCCTTCCTTGCGAGGGCGGAGCCACCCCCAACCCTGGACACATCAGCCCTCACAGCGCCAATAATGAAGGAGGAGCTCAATGCAGCAATCAAGAGCCTTCCCCAGTGGAAGAGTCCAGGACCTGATGGGATTCCATATGAACTGATTTTGACATTCCCAGACCTCCTCAGCCACATCCTCCTTGCTGCGCTCAACAGATGCTTGGATGAGACCAAGCTGATGCCTGGAGGGGATGAGGCCCTGCTTGTTCTCCTTCACAAGAAGGGTGACACACATTCACTTGATAACTGGCGACCAATCTCACTGATTAATTCTGACACCAAACTGCTTTCAAAAATCCTGGCACGTCATCTGGGTTCCATTGGGAAGAATGTGATCTCAACAACCAACACAGTTTTGTCCCTGGAAGGAGCATCTGGGACAACATCCACACAGTCACCAATGTCACCCAGTTGAACTCTAGTGGAGCATTAGTATTCCTAGACCAACAGAAAGCTTATGACAGAGTGGACTGGTCATACCTACACCATTGCATGGAGAGAGCACACCTGCCACGAAAATTCATTGACTGGGCAATGAAGCAAATGACTATGACAAGCATGTCAGTCCTAGGCCTCAGATTCCAGTCAGCCAAAATCTTACATCAATGTGGGGTGAAGCAAGGGGACCCGTTGAGCCCCCTGCTGTACAACCTGGCTTTTGACCCAGTGTTGCAGGCTGTGGAGGCAGAGCTGGAAGGCATCGGCATGTGCAGGCAGCCACCGCTGAAAGCTCTGGCATATGCTAATGATGCAGTCATAGGGATTGCAAGCTCGGAAGACTCAGAGAAACTTGAGCCAATCATCAACCAGTACAAATCTACTAGTAATGCAAGGATTAACAAATCAAAAACGGAGATATTACCTGTTGGTGGTGTGAAAATCACCCAACCAACCCAGGGTGGCAAAACCCAAACCAGGTTTCACCAACTGGCACCAGCTAGTGCCATCCTGCCTCCTGTCACCCCCACTTAGCCAGAAATGGTATCTGGTATGGGTGACAGCCAGGCCTTATATACCCAGCGCTGTGGCCATCCAAGGAAGCCTGATGTGATGGTCAATAAGAAAAAGAATAAGAAAATAGATTACAAGTGCCAAAAAATGTATCCAGAAGATTCAGAAGTTGGATGCATCTCAAGAGCAACAAATCAGGAGCCAGCCACTGATAGTAGAAATGACATCATTGAAGCTTCAGCTGATTCAGATTTAAATGCAAAAATCAGTTTAGATAAGCTGGTAAGTACTGCAATTAATTGCGGGTTTTGGATTTTACCTGGAAATGATGGAATTGGCAATGAATAAACGGGCCAAACTGACAAAACCAATTTAAATAATTCAACGCACAATACAGAAGACTCAGAACTCAATACAATCTATTTAAATCATATATTTACACCAATCAACAATCAAGACTTAAGTACAGGTCTCAGATCTTCGCCAAGGATGACAAAATTGGTGCCAAATCAGTCAGCTGCTCTGATAAAGCTAATTTAGATAATTTAACGCAAAATTTTGATGTCTTGGAATCTAATATAGTCAATTTAATTAATTTCACTACACCATTCAACGACTGAGACCTTAATTTCAGGTCTCAGCACATTGCTAAAGATGATGTAATTGGTGCCAAATCAATCAGCCACTCTGATGGAAGTTAATTTAGATAATTTTATGCACAATTATGATGTCTTAAACGCTAATTTAAATAATTTAAACAATTTAATTCCACCAATCAACAGTTGAGACCTTTTTTGCAGGTCTCAGACCATAGCTGAGTATGACATAATCAACAATGAATCAAGTGGCTGAGTGGCTGAAACCAATTTGCATTATTTTATATGAAATTACGAAGCCTCAGAGCCCAATCAAAATAGTTCTAACAAAATAATTAAACCAATTAAAAGTCAAGACCTTAACTGCAGGCCTCTGCATATCACCGAGGATGAATTAACCAGTGGCAATTTGTTTCCCCAGCCAAATCCGCGTAATTCACACTGTCTAACATGGAAATTAAAAAGAATTGAGGTGAACCAAAGCAAAAACTCAAAAAATAAAATAAATCAAACTAAAATTAAATTTATTTGGCTAAACACATACAATTTGCCAGCATGCAATGACCACCCCCGCCACCCCCTAATATCCACAAAAAATAAAAAATTGGGCAGAATCCAGGCCCCATTTGGGGTGGCGCCTTTGGGTGGCCCAGTGCAACACCTGGGCATTACCCTGAGCCCAAACAGGCTGGACCTACCAGGGATCAAGGATGGGCTCATCTGGAAGCTCACATCCCACATTGCCTCCCTCAGGTGAAGGCAAAAGGGACTCATAGAGTGAGTCATGGTCACGAATTCCCTCCTGCTTCCAATCCTCTGGTTCCCAGCAACAATCGTCCCCTTTTCATCAGAATTCCATGACTGCATCAGGGCATTATTGCAGTCATGGTTGTGGGAAGGCAAAAGAGCCCCAATATGAATAGGCCTGCTCCACAGACCACAAATGGAAGGAGGCCTAGGCCTCACTGACCACATTGCTCAATCAGATAAGATATTTGGTAAGTTGTTATTTAGAGTGACAAGCCCAACCCCCAAACCAAACCACTAATCAAATGCCACATGCATCAACCTGGCCAGGGACCTCAGACTAGCCAATAACACAGCGCGAAACACCCTCCTGTCCTACCTGGCAGCCAATCCAAATGCCCACGGCCCACACCAGGCCTTGAGCTTCTCCCGCACAGTACTGAAGACCATCCATTGAGATGCATGGCTGTTCCCTCTCAGCATCACAAGGGGGCAACACAGCTGAGGATTCACAAACCACACCTACGCTCAGGAATGCAAGGGTGCATGAGTCTCAGTGGTGGAATACCCCCCAACAAGAGCGCCAACCCTAGCCTGTATTGACCTCCTGGACCATAATGATCAGCCATATGACAAAAAAACTCAAATTTTTTTGGAAATTTGCGACCCACAATTTACTTCACCCAAAAATAGGGCGCACATTTGGCAATGCCTGCACAGGGCCTACCAAACAGCCAAGTGGTCCAACTTAACTCAGGAGCACTATAGAATCTGCAGTGCAAAAGACACCCTGCTGCATAGGTTGAAAGAGTACCCAACAGCCTGGATTGTATGGAAACTAGCGTAGCCACTGATGGCACCCAACTGCATACCCACCAAACTCTATCCAATTTCAAATTTTAGATTTTGATTTATTGTGAGGAAGGCCGACCAGGGGATGGACACTTCCAAATTTGACCCAAAAAAAACAAAACTTTGTAAAAGGGAAGGCACCCCAGAGAAGCGATGCTATCTCTTGTTGCCAGCGGGAACGCCACTATGGGGAGGGGGAGGGAACGTGTGAAGGGGCCGTAGCCACAATTGAACATGTGTGGAGGAAAGGGTCTGATTTGATGAACCAAACTGGGAACCAGGAGGAGAACAGCTGTCAGCGATGTGGTGGGAGGTATCCAAATATCCATGCCTGAAAGTGGTCCACCAAATGAGACTGAAATCTGTGGACAGCTTATGGGAGGGTGGGGGTGGAGCCTGCGATGACATCCAAGACAATCGTGTGGATAGTCCACATGGCGATTGCAATCACCAGAGCACAGAGGGAGGGTGGAAGGGGGGAGGCCATTGATAGAGCAAACATATCTCTTGACAGACTGAAAGGATATGTTTGATCTTGGCCAAGCAGATATTGAACTTCGCGCCATATCACTCTAGAGGTAGGACAATTCTCCATGCGGTGGAACAGCGTTCCATACTGGCCACACACGACGCAGGATGAGTGTAAAGCATTAGAGCGCTCAGCCATATGGTACACCCATCTCAGGCAGCGCCACACATGGGAACGGATAGGAGGCTGCAACAGAGGAGGGTGTGCATATTTCCAAATGGTCTTCTGAGTCTCAATGGAGTAAGGGATGTCCATCATGTCCAGGTAGTCCACCCTGGATAGGACATGGGGCCGTGTGGGGATCACGTCATCTTGGATGGGTAGCCCCTGTACCTCTTGTGTGAACTTAGGAGAGGGGCGGCCTCTCTGGGCTGTGTGTCCGCTAATACGAATTCTCCACTCAGTGCTCCACATGGAGAGGAGGATTCGTTTGTAGTGGGTTTTAGTCCCGTGAGGACCTGTGGCCGATGGGTGTGAAGCCAGGTATCTCATCAAGGAGTGAGGGTATGATGGATTGGTAAGGCCCAAGGCGCGGGAGAAGTTGGAGCGGGTTGCGCAGGATCAGTTTTTGGGGGGGGGGAGCATAGGGGCGGTGATGGCCGCAATCCAGGTGCCCAGGATCTTGGCAGCATGGGCTTTAAAGTCAAGCAGGCCCATGCCACCATGATGATGAGGGCCAAACGTGACCTCTAGCTGTACTGGTGGTGGGCGGCCTGATCAAAGCCATCCTTGCAGAAGGGCATACAAAGATTTGAAAAAGCCTGGGGAGAAGGGGATGGCGTGGGCTCCAAGCCAAACTTTGGAGAGGAGCATAGAGTTGGATAAAACAACCCTGCCAGTAAGGGAAGTGGGGTGGGCTCTGAAGAGGCGATGCGCTTCAACACGTTGTCTAGAATATGACTTTCCATTACTGCTGATGCGTACCCACCTGCCTACACCCACACGCCCAGATGGCGGACAGGCCCTATGGTAGGGCGTGGAATGAAGGGGAGCACTAGTGGGGCGGTGTAGGGTGAGCAGGGAGGGCGAGCACGTGTGTGAGCAGATGGGCCGGGCTGGGCACTGGTCGCTGGGGCCCAGCAGGTTTGATACTGACCAAGGAGGATGATTTTGGTTTTGGAAGTGTTCAGTGCAACATTACTTACCTGGGAATACTCCTGGATGAGAGCTTCAAGCGCGCGTTCATCTTTATTATTTGACACCCCTACCACACAGTTGTCTGCAAACGCCATCATCTTGACTGGGGCTTGGCCTGGTACATGGACCCCAGTGAGTTAGGCATTCACGTTTTGAAGTAGTGGGTCAAGGCTGAAGTTGTATAAGAGTGGGCTAAGGGGGTCCCCTTGTCGTAGGCCCCTTTGATGGCGGACTACTTCCGTTAGGAAGCCAGGGCCACGCACTGCCATTGTTACAGATGCCGTGAGCAGCATTACCCAGTTGATGAAGCGAGGGGGTAAGCGGAATTGATGGAGGCAGGCCCTGAAGTATTCCCAGTATACTCTATCATAGGCCTTCTGTTGGTCCAAGAATACAAGTGCCCCAGAGGCTGTGGACTGGCATCCGTTAGCCACAGAGTGCACGTTGTCCTAAATTGACCTTCCGGGTATGAAACTGAATTGTTGGGGAGATGGTGGCAGATGCTACAATCCCTAAATGGTTAGCCATGATTTTAGTTAATATTTTTGTATCCGTGTTAGTTAAAGAAATGGGGCGCCAGTTGGCTAAGTCTAGCTTGTCCCCTTTATTGAATAGTATGACGGTGAAGGCCTCTTGTCCTCCTGGTAGGAGGCGCGTTTCCAGAAGGCTCTGGTTAAGTGAGGCAAGCAGCAGTGGGGATATATATTTGAAGTACTTTTTATAGAATTCATATGGGATGCCATCTAGGCCTGAGCATTTTTTAATTTGGTGCACCATGGATGGCTGTCCATAGTTCATTTGGAGTAATCAAATTCATTATTTCTGGGTATCAGGAAATGGTGCGGATGTGGGTTCAGTCAAAAAATTCTGCCACTTCAGCTAGCTGAATTGGATCGGATCAGTATAATTTGGAGTAATACTTTTTTATTTTTGATTGCCACTTTGACTAGCGTATCCACGACAGAATCATCAAATCTTCGCACCTGTGTGCAGGCCAAGCTCTGGCGTGGTGCAAATTTTTTTAAAAAAATATGCGGTGCACTTGTCACCCTCTGTGATGCGTTAGGCCATGTACTAAACACAAACTCAATGTTTGTGTTGCCTTTTGAGTGCGTTGAGGTGGGCGGCTGCTTCCACCCACTTCTGGCCCCATGCAGGGCTGTAGCCTGTAGCTGGGATGTTGGACTCCAGGTGTGCCAACTCTGCCAGAGCGCACAAAATGACAGCCAATGTGGCTTGTGAGCATCAGGAGGAGAGGTGGCGAGAGTGGTGGATGGTATCCTTTTTGTGGGCTGACCATGTGGAGATGGGGTCCACTCAAAACGGTGTAACAAACTCTTTTGCCAAAGTTGCTGATTCCACCCAAGTGGAAAATCCTGGCGACGCAAGTTTGGGAGGGCGGAGTTTGCACCAATGTGGGCCTTAGCCACTGTGAAAGGTAGGTGGTAGGTTATTGAGACCAGCCAGTGGTTGGAGAATTCAATTTTTGATGTGTGGAAGTGGGAATATGGGATCAAAATTTCACCGGCATGAGGATAAGGTCAATGCAGGTCATGGACCTTAATTGGCCATTGTGGATGTGGGGGCGCATCATGTTTTTTAGCAGCGGGGCTTGCCATGGCAGTGCATCCATTAACCCAAGGGTGGCCTTTAGAACACAAAGTCTACATGACCCTGGGGGGCGTGGGAGGAGGAAGGCCAACAGTCCGTGGGTGTGTTTAGCCAACAGTTCATGTCGCTGACTATGAAAGGGTCTGGGGGTAATGGGAGGGATTTGACCAATGAGAAAAAATCCCAACACTCTCGTGCACAGGTTGGGGCATAGATGTTGATGATAGCATGTGCCATGTCAGCCCATGAGAAATTGACAACAATGACTCAGCCATTGAGGAAGGATTCCGATGAAAAAAATTTGAAAAAAATTATTTTTCTGAACTAGCACCCCATAGTGCTCTGACCAAAAGGATAGGGAAGGGAGGAGTATGGTTTTCCAAGCATCCTTGGAACCTCGTGGACAGTGGGACTCCTGGATGGCCAGGATATCCATGGGTAAATTTTTTTGTAAAAAACTCAGTTTCCTAGCCTGGGTGGCGAGGCCTTGAGTCCAGCAATATTCAACATCCCTAAAGTGAAGGTTTCCCCCATTGCACCTTAGGTGTGAGGGGGTGGGCACCCAGGCCTACTAGCCTCCTCTAGATCCCCACGGGCCTTCACAGCAGCATGGGTGTTTGCAGCAATGCTATTGGTAGTTTAGTTAATTTTAGCAGAAAGGTTCGCGTTGGCTTTTGCCTTCACTTTTTGTTTCCCCGACGTCAAACGAATTTTTTGTGGTGTGGATGAGTTTGGTGCACCAACATTTGGGTCAAAAATTTTTTTTCAGGTTGGTTGGACCCCAAGTTGGTTTCAACCGGAGCTTGGTTGCAAAGATCAGGTGAGATTGAGTCACCCATTGAATCCTCAGATTGGGTGGCCCAATCGGCATGGGCTTCCCAATCTGATTGGTTGAGGGATTCCCAAGTTGCTTCTGCCACGAAGGTTTTGATGTACTCCTGGCGTTGGGAGTGTGGGATAGCGGTGGTGACTTTGGCCGCTTCCTTGGCTGCGGCCCTGCAGGCCTGTTTGGCCTTTTTCCGCTCTTGCGGGGAGATAGGTTTTGCCAGTAGGTAGCAACCTTGTGCTCCCCACGGGAAAGCCTCTTTGGTGCTTGTGGTTGGTCCATAGTGCGCCTCTCCGCTGGCCATGGCTGCTGAGGGGTGCTCTTGGAATGTGATGCCCTCCTTGGTGGGGCATGCATGTGCCTTATGGCTGAACGCATCACAGTGGGTGCAGATGGGGGGTGCGCTGTCCACGGTTACCCAGAAAGGGTGGGTGGTATGCCCTTCAATATTGATATATGTGAAGTGCAGGATCTGGGTTAGGTCCTTTGTGATCTCCTCGGTTGGGGTCAGAACTGCGATGGCTTTGCCAGTGCATAGGTGTGGCATCAGTGTAAAGTATTGCATCTCGAAAAATTGTATTTCGCCATATATGGTAAGACCATCTTTTAGGTGCTGCTCCAAAATGGCACATTTTACCATAGTAGGCAAAAAGTCAAATGTGAGGAAAATTTGGTTGGATTTTGTCCATCTGGTGCATTTGTTTTGACGACCCATTGCCCTTCAGGGAGGTCTATCACTACATGTACTGCAGCAGCTTCGTCTGCTGCCTCCTTATTTTTGAAACTGAGGTCCAGCCAACCATGTGACATGGAGTGAGGTGTGACGTACACCGCGGTTGAAAAAAAGTGTGCACATCCCCACAAAAGTTTTCCCATAAAGCTGTTTGTTGGATGTCCAGAAACACAAAGACTCCACATTACACCAATGATAGTGGTTGGGAGTGTGGCGTGTTGATGTACTGGTTGCATCGCGCTTGCCAAGTGAGGATTTCTGGGGAAATAGTGACTGCCAGTTTTTTTATTTTTTTCTATTCCACCAGTTTCTCTGGGGCGTTTTCGAATGTTTGAGGCCGCGGGCCTACCACCTGCTCCTCTTACCTTACTTGCCCAACTGCTCCCTGACATGGGCGCAGACTAATCTCCTCTGTGAGATTATCAAACTAGAATCAGACTTGAACTAAATGAGTTGAAAAAGTGATTGCAATGAGAGAGAAAAGTTTCCAATTTCAAATTTTATGGCACTTAATATTGACTCATTAATCCCAGAATTGCTCTGAGAGGTTATTTTCACACTTTCCCTATGGACAATTCACACAATTTATCTTGAGGCAATTCAAAATTTAGTCCCAAACCCTGTTGATATTTGCAAACGATTTAACAAAAACATCATTAAATCGTTCAATATATGGCTGTTTGGTGAAGTGACTCCATGCCAACTTCAGAGGATGGTACAGAGCTGGCTTCCTCTCCCCTTCCTAACTGTTGACATAGAATTGAAAAACTGCCTCAACAGTGTAAATTTACCAAGCAGCTCAAGCAAACCCCCTCCAACACCGCCAGGTCCATGGGAACACTAGCCACGACGTTCTCCCCCGGTACTCAGGTTTAGGTTGTGGCTCTTTTATTTCACTTTCTCCCCCTCTCTCTTCAGTGTGGCATATTTGTCCCAAGGTCAGCCCACCTCAAATAAATTTATTCTTTATGATACGGATGAAGAAACTTAGAATGTACTTGATTCACAACCCAGCTGCCTTGATCCTTAATGGTATATACATCTTCAGATAATTTCTCCAATATAATAAATGGACCCTTCCAAAGAGAGGCTAGCTTGTGCATGCGGCCTTTGCTATGAGTGTCACAATATACTACTAAATCTCCTTCCTTGAACTTAGTCACCATATCTCATTTAGCATCATTGTAGCTCTTTTGAATAGTTTTTCAATTAATTGCGTTTTGATAAGCTTCAGATTGTAACTTGATTAGGGTCTTTGCTAGTTGCTTGACATAGTTATTTGGGTTAATTTCATTTATTGAACTGAGTACTGAATATAATAATGGAGGCAAAATGGGCTGTCTACCATACAGAAGTCAAAATGGAGAGTGGCCTGTGCTGCTGTGGTGTACAATAAGTACGCTAACATGGTAGAACTAATTGAAGTTGCCCATTGTGAAGGCGCCAAGGCTGCGTTTTTGTGTAAAATGCCGACTAAAGTGCCATTCACTCGCTCTACCATACCATCAGTCTCAGGATGGTATGGTGTTGACAACGCTCCTTTGATAGACATCAAACCATTTTACCATTGTACCATTTGGGAAGTAATATTGGTGCCATTGTCCGTCAAGAGCTACTGAGGGCATCCGTGCTTATAAATAATATTATCCATAATGAACTTGGCAGTAGTTAGAGCCCCAACACTTTGAATTGCTTTCACTTCAACCCATTTCGTCAGATGGTTGATAGCAACAATTATGTATTTGTTACCTAGGCTACTCACAGGCAAAGGGCCAATTACATCAATTGACATGGTATGCCGGGCCCAGTTGTGTTTGATCAAACAATATTTCACATCCAACTTCATAGGTTTTGCAATTTGACATGAATGACATTTATCAAGAACGTCTTGGATATTGAATCTCATGGAATCCCAACATTAACTGGATCAAATTAATTCTAGCATCTTGGTCATTCTACCATGTCTGACAGCCTTGTGTGCTTGTGTAATAATCTCCATTTGGTCAGAAGGTTTTGGGGAAAAACAACGCTGCCCTTCAGGCATAAGCTTATATAAAACTCCATTTCAATATTTGGTGTCAATTAATGCTTTTTCATTCACGTTTTGAACTTCAGGTGGCTCATCTCTATACTTTTGGGTAATCATTTTTTCATGAAGCTCATCGGCCAAACTGCTCAGGACAGCTACAATAGGAAGTTGCAATAGTCCGTCTGCATTTTGATGGGCCGCTCCAGCTCTATGAATAATTTCATAATTGTACGCTTGTAACTTTAGGGCCCAGTGGGCTAATCGTCCTTCAGGTTCCTTGAGATTGTGGAGCCATCGTAATGAGCTGTGATCCATCACTACTTGAAACTTAGTGCCATGAATGTAAACCTAAAATTGTTTACAAGCATAGATGACAGCCAAACATTCTCTTTCAGTCACCATATAATTACGCTCATGCTTATTCAGTGTCCTGCTGCAATAAGTGACCGGATGCTCCTCACCATCATCCCCAATCTGTGATAGCACACCACCAATCGCAGTCAACAAGGCGTCAGTTTGTATGATAAAAGGCTTGCTGAAATTGGGATATTGGAGGATAGGCGCCAAGCTCATTTTGTTTTTTAAAGCCTCAAAAGCTTGTTGGCATTCCTCTGCCAAGCAAAAATGAACTCCTCCTTGTAGTAAGTGTAATAGAGGCTCAGCAATCTTCGCAAACCCTTCTACAAATCTTCAATAGTATCCTACCATGCCTAAGAATACTTGAACATCTCTCATACTAGTTGGAGGTTGCATTTTGTTAATCACCTCCATCTTTTGAGGCTGAGGCTGCAAACCCTTGGAATAAATGATGAACCTGAGGTATTCTAATTGTTCTTTAAAGAATTGGCATTTTCTAAGTTTTATCTTCAGATTGGCCTTCAACAGCCATTCAAACACTTGTTTAAGGTGCTCCAGATGTTTGGAAAACATTCGCAAAAAGACATTGATGTCATTCAGGTACACCAGAACGCAGGTCAATTTAAGGTCCCCCAAAATCATGTCCATTGCATGCTGAAAGGTTGCTGGTGAGTTATACAGCCCCTGTGGCATGCGTGTCAGTTGAAAAAGCCCTTGAGCAGCAATCATCGTGCACTTTTCCTGCTCCTCTGGTGGCAGCTCAATTTGCCAATATCCTGAGATGAGGTCCATTGCGGTAAAGTACTTCACCCCTTCCAGACAGTCCAGAGCATCATCAATTCTGGGCAACGGATATGAATATTGTAATGGCATTGAGGCATCGATAATCAATCACAACTTGATTGCTGCCATCTTTTTTCTTTACAATTAAAACAGGGCTGGCCCACGGGCTTTTGGATTGCACTATCATTCCACTTTTCAACAATTTGTCTAGCTCTTCACTGACTATTTTGTCACTAGCCCTGGGGTGCCGAATTGGCCTCATTTTAATAGGCATATGGTCCTCAGTATCAAAAAAATGCTTTACTCCTTTTGCACAACCTAAATCTTGGTCATCTTTGGCGAAAATTTTGGAGTATCGTTTAAACAACTCTAGTTCTTCATTCTTCTGTTGTTCTGATAATTCAATAAACGATTCTCAAGTAATTACAGTATGTGCCCCAAGGGTTTTGGTTGGTAAGCTGAACTTGGATAAGTCACCAAATTCAATAGCTGATTTTAACTCATCCCTCAGAAACAGATGCATGAATGCTACTACTTGATATTTCTTGACCTTTATATTTCAGCTGGTCAAATTTGCTAGCAAGACATCAATCTCCCTACCCTGGTATAAGTATTCCAGGCGCCACACTAGGTTCCATTTGAGAATGATGCCACGGGGATACAACCTACCTGTATATTCCTTCTGTAATATTCAGTGTGGTCCCAGTCCTCATAGCCAGTTGATGGCCTGGAGCTATTGTTGCATCCTTATTCACACGTAGAGGTATTCCTCAATTTTTGTTTATGGTGGTTGGCAGGGGGCAGCTTCGATTTCCCCGCTGAATATATCCTACTGGTATTATCCTATCAGCATAAGATATATTAATAAAATTTTTACGACGGCTTGTGGGCTTTATATCATTGTGAGAGTAATAAATTTGGAAGTGATTGGCCCAATATTGTCAAGACGCTTTCTTTAAAATCGCATGAGATCCCATAGGTCCTTAAAAAACTAGTTCCAATTTATATGTCATAATTGGCATTTGGAAGCACTATAGCGGGTGCGGCTACTACCAAAGCTCTAAATCGCAGTGGCAAAGCGCTGTAAGCTCCTTCTCTCTTGGTGCTGTTAAGGCCTGCAGTCCCATATTCTTGATGATGGTCAATGTCCGGAGCTATTTTCAATTTCTTAACCAGCTTTGTGGAAACAATGTTTACAGGTGCTCCACTATCAACAATAGCTACAACTCTGATCTTGTTGACCATAATATCCACATAAGTGCACTCAGAGTAGTAAAAAGTAATAGAATACTAAATGAATATGGGAAGAATCCAGTGAGTTAAGAGTGTGCTTCAGAGTATTTCCAATACTGGGACATTCATTGATGAAGGTGTCAATTGGCATGGCTATATTCACCCCTTTCAAGCTTGGGGTATCTGCTGCATTGCTCGGCCCTTTGGCTGTAATATTCTCAAGTATTTGTTGCACATAGGGTTTAGCGATTACTTCAGAGGCTTCAGGTATGACAACCTTACTCTGGGAGTGAGTTACCACATGTACATTCAAGAATCTTCATTTTGATACTAAAACAGAATCGCTTTTATTGTTAAACGAGGCCATGTGGACAGCGTTTTCTTGTTGATCAGGTGGGACTGGTGTCTCAGGCACAATAGAGCGTCCCGCATCTATTGTGCTTATTTCTTTCCCTCCTCCTGCACGGTATCAGAAAGGACTATGTTGACATTTTGCTGATGGCATCGAGAAGCAAAGTGACCTTTACAATTGCAATTAAAGCAAGTAATTTCACTCAATGGGCGTATGGCTCTCATATTTGAGGTTTGCTCATTTCTTACAGGCGGATTACTGTCAATCTTCTTATTAGTTTCAAAGGGCTTTCCAGCGGAGGCAGCAGGTCCTGATCTGTACCCAGTATTAGGAATGCCATAATTTTTTGAGCATCTGCATAAATAATCAACCAATTCTGATGTTGCAAGGTTTTGCACAAAAGCAGGTAATAAAGTGTCTGACAAATTTGGGTAATGTTCTACTGCATGTTCTAGTGCAATCTTAGCGTCAAAAGCAACCATAGCCCATGCACCTAGGAGAACTTGAGCTTCGTGTTATAATTGATCTGCAAATTCATCAATTGCTTCATCTTTCTTAAAGTGAATGTTCATAAACTTAGATTTTCGGGTTGACATTTGTTCTGGACCTCCAAATTCATGAAGCACAGCCTCTTTGACCTCAGCATATGTTGGGTTTTCGTTTATGTGAGGCATAATCAACTCAATGCTCCACTCATCCAAGCAGTTATTCATAGTGGCTGCTTTGTTATGGTCGCTGGCCCCATACATGGCCATTTCAAAGCATCTGACAAACGTGTTAATACTTCCATTCTTGTCAAAAGCAGGCTGGTTTGCTGGTTTATAATTATTGCCTTCCTGTTCCTGGTTAGCACAATAACTTCTTTGTTGACTAGAGCCAGGCGTACTAGGGCGCTGAGGCATTGTATCCCAGTTTGAGCTGTTAGGGTTGGCCAAAGCAACCATATTGATAGGCATTTGTCAACGTGGCCCAGCGTCCATTTTGGTAGCTATTTCTGAAGCTTCGTCCTTATATAATTCAGAAGAATTTCCAGTCAAGTGGTTTGTAGCACACTGACAACGCCCATCGTCCAGAGATCAAATTTGATTGTTGATTTCATTTTCCTAGTTAACATGATTTTAGTTTTTTAACTTTAATCTTGCAATTTCCTCATTCAAGCTAGTAGCGTATAGTTGCAAGGTGGAAATCACTTGGTCCTTTTCTTTTATTGCCTTCTTTCACTGGTTTAATTCTCCATGAGGATTATTTTTTGACTCATTAATATCATTAACATCATCATTGAGATTATTGATATATAGATTAAGACAATCAATATAGTCTTGATTTTTTTTCACTTTTCACCAGTTGGCCCTCAAATTGGGTTTGCCAGTAATTGATTTTTCAGGTGTATTCATCCTTCATCTGCAAAATTTGGGCGCTCAGACGTCAATATTGGTCATGAAATTCATCGTTATGGTTTAACTGCGCCTCTTGGGCTTCATGATTAAGACTTATGAACTCTGAAGCATTAATTAAATCTGAGTGATGTTGCTAACCCAAGATTCGGTGACACCTCTTTTCTCTCTAAGAAATTTTCAAAGATGTGATGCAATCTGTCATTTAGCTCTTATGCTTATTCTGCTACCCAGTCATTAGCCCAAATGGCTAAACTGTAATTTGCCTCCAAACTAGAACGGACCTCAGCAAAGTTGGCTTCCAATCGCTCATTTGAAATTTGGCCCACCTAGCTGGATTTGCGTAAGAAGTTCACCAACTCAGTAACAGCTGCATGATGGTGGGTGATTGTCATCTGAGAATTTCTGGAGGTGGGATGTATAAATTCAATTAAGTATTGTGCGATATTCTCTATCCCAATTAAATTGTTTTGAATATGAGCTACACTTAATTGATGATGAGCTAGATATCTCATCCACAACATATCTTGCTGTCATTAGCAATAAAAGGATTACTACTATTGTCCGCGGGCCCTTGTCCTATTTGATACCCTCTTAACAACTGCTGTTCAAGACGTTCCAGCTCTTCAGGTGAAATGGGTTCATCAGGGTAGGTAATAATGGGTACATCCTCCCAGTTAATCTGGGACACAGTCATTTCAGTATTCCCATTGGGCCCAGTAATGGTTCTGAAAAATTGATTTGGATTGCTCCCCTGCTCGGCGTGGTCACCATCTGCGTTCCCAGCCATGAGCGCCACTTGTTGAAATTTTGGTCTTATTACAATAGCTGGTTTTTCTTCTGCGGTATGGTGGAGTTTTGAGCATCTATTGTATGAAGACAACAGACCAGACAGTGACTATAGTTTAAGGATTAACTCCTTGGTAATAGCACTTCAAAGTTTTATTCTCTGTCATTACTTGGACGATGGCACGCTGCCTGATCTTACTGATCCCAAGTAAATTCTCAACTAATAAAAAGTAAAGTATTAAACTCCAAAAGTTTATATGTTAAACTATAAACTAGTGGTAATAGTTGAATGGTTTTTATTAGCATTAACTTGGAGATAATTTATAGGGTTCAATGTTTGCCACATATTACCCATGAAATCTCATTTTCAATGGCACTTGTACAGAGGAACACGTAAAATGTTTGTTTGAGGGTCTACAAATACCTTGACTCAGGGCACCTTGCTTGGCCTCAGGGTTGGTGTAAATAACGTCATCATTCTCAAATGGCATTTCAGATGCGTCTGCAAATAGCTGAACTGATTCTCTTTCACAAGCAATTGGCAGCACATACCAAGGCGATTCATCACTAATTAGTAATTAATTCAATCAAAAACTTGACCAACATTAAAAACTAATTTTGACATAGACCAACAAAGCCCACGTGCCCAAGTCATTAAGTCAAAACATAATGTTAGTCCGACCTAACCAACAAAGCCTTGAGCCTGTATCATTATAGTTGAATATTATTAAGTGAAATTGCTAGGCCGCGGATCCTAAGCTTTGCATAAGCTTATATTATACCTGATCCATAATCACTAATATATGATATGATCCATAATAATTTAAGCATGTTAACATTATTATGTCCCTATAAAATATCTGACAATTAGGTCCAGTTAATTACTTAACACATGTGAAGCTGGATATTGCTTTAGAGAAGTTATTTATTAACCTTCCCAATTCACGTCCCCACCTTTTTTGCCCTTGAAACGGCTTTCCATTAGTACTAAAAAGAAACGGCTCTCCAATCTATACAAATATTAGTAAAACGGAAGTTGAGGCTGCAGCTTCCCCTGATAGCACCCTACTTCGCCAGTAACTTCATGGGGCGATGGATCCTCGTTGAGGTCATCCCTATCCCCAATTTTCCCCATGATTTTGAGGAAGATGCAAAGTATGAAATTGAGGAGCTAGCATTTGGTGCAAGCCAACAAAGCAATGCAGCGAAAACTTCTCTTTTTGACCACAAGTATCCCAAAACCCACTGGCATATCAAGTTGTTCACTCGTGTGCCTGGTCTTATAACTTTAGCTGAGCATTAACTATCTCAATATGTTGAGGCAAGGGACACTTCCAGATTTATTAACAAAGAAAAGACACAATTATAACTCCTTATGCCACATGCCGCTGATTCCCCAACCTCTATGTTGTCTACCATGGTCCGCCAGCTAAAGTGGGCACTGGACAAAAGTTTCCTTAAAGCTTTTTCACCTTCTGATTTGACTTCCTAGGCTGTTAGCTGAGGTGCCATATTAGGATTTTTTACTATTTATGATTTTCCTTTGTTCAAACCATTTGCAAAATAAAGATTCATGACAGCTCCCCCTTTTGGGTTAACACCACTAGTGCTAAAAAAGAGCTAATCAATGGTGCTACAATTGTGCAAAAATTTGAGTGGGATGAATGTATAATGGCACATACGAAAATTTTAAAGTCCTTAACAGTATTCTAAAGGAACTGAGAAAAAAAGGGTACCTGGTTGGAGGGTCTCTGATGGTTATTACTTGAAAATTTTGACAAATCTTCAGAGCTTCAAAATGAACAACCCTAGCTGGTAGCTTTGATACTTGTCTGAAAATTTCATCTTTGTGAATGTTTGTTAAATAATTTAATTAAAATAAATGTTAGATATAAAATCTTTGGAGATGAGAAAGGACAACATTAAGCAGATATACTTCTGAAAATTAGTTAAGGGATACTTACACCTGAATTAAATAGAAATAAGCTTTACATAACTTTTGCGCTCTGGTTACAACGGTTGTAGAACTTATTGACAAAATTTATCCAGTATTCATGAAAATTACAGAACTTACAAATGGTCATGTGAAAAACTTATTGCAGCTTAAGATGCTGTGTATGAGTTGAACAGCCATATTCAAAGTATGATATTAGTCCCACCTGCTGAATACAGATCTTTAGTTTCAGTGGTGGATGTTGGTGCATTTTTAAAAAATATAGTGGCAGAAGGAACCACCCCATTAGGCGACTACCCTATCTTACTCTATATATTTACTACAGACTATCAGTCAAATTTTGAATCAATAATGATAGGAGGGAGGAGAGAAAATTTTTTTGTCCTAGACAGGATGGTCTTTTGAACCTGTATAAATCAACCCAACACTATAGTGGTTTCAAGTTTTCCTTCTAAGCTTAATTTTTGTGATGATGCATGTGAATTTTACTATAGAACTTCTGAACTCAATAAACCCATACTGTAATGCCAACACATTGCATTTGGCATAAAAAAATGTTATCTAATAACTATAAAAAAATCTAACTAAACCATAACTTTGAAATAGTATTAGATTTAGTTAAAAGGATTTAGCTATTGTACTAAAAGCTGCAACCTTAACATACAAAAAAAGGCAAGGATGTTTTTATCGCCCAAATACCATTGATTCCAACCAATACCCTTTTATTTAAGTGACTGCATTTTCCTGTGTGACTACTTTTGCTATCACAGGTTAACATGGATCATGGAAGATCAAATAAGTGGTGTAGTATTTGTCTATAATCATCATGTTTTTTTTCAAAAGAGCAACTCTATGTTGCATTCTTCAGAGTTAACTCACAAGACAAACTCTTTATTAGAGTTCCAGGACATATAACAAAAGGATCATAACTTTTACCTTAAGAAAAATTACAGAGCATGATATATGTTTTATGGCTGGAAATTGTTTAAAGCTTCTGTAAACTCTATTACTATCACACTGTGATATTATCATTATATCTTTTCATTCATCTTCTAAAATAAATTGACTGTTGAAAATAGATAAAAAATGATTTTTAGATTATCTTAAAACTTAAAAATGTGAGTGAAATATGCAGATAGCTGATAGAGATGGAATAAAAAGGTAACTTAATTAATTTAATACCATGTAGTGTTTAGTTGAAGTTTTTAAGAGAATAATAATATAAAAGATTTTGTATATATAAGTATGTTTGTTCCATGACTACTCCTAAACAAATGAGCAAAAAATAATTAAACTTGTTACAGATATTTTATGGATTAAGAGCCAAAGTAGACCGCTTTCTGTTTTTTCATCAAACATTTTAATAAAAGTTAGTTGTAAAAATTTAAAATAGTATATAGAATATAAAATAAATTAATATATCATTTTGCACTTTCTTTCTGCTTGATGTAACTTTCCAAGCGAGTTCCACAAAAAAGTAAAGCAAACTAATGACAACTTTGCCCCCTGACAACTAGTTTACCCAATTTTCTCAGATCCCCCGCCAGCTTCTCCAAGATAGGGCAGCGGCAAAGCACACTCTAGTGTTTTCTGTCCAGCAGGAAAATTCGCTCAGTCTAGATCTCTCTCAGTCTGCCCAAATCCTTGGGCCAGTTTATTCCGCCCAAAGATCTTGAAGTCCACCTACCTTGCTTTAGGTGGTGCCTCAAGCCCCCTGGAGTGTAAGGAGAGTGTCTGTAACTCTCCTGTTCCCAGAGAGGTTGTGCGACATGCACAGACACACCGCCAAGGAACCAGTCATTGGTAAAACGTTAAACAGAGCACCACGGAGGGTGGCAGAGCACAAGTGACCCAGGGCAATGGTCACAACGTGGTATATCATATTTAGATTGTAAATAGACACCAAAACTTGGTTGGCCCCTAAAGGGGAGTCCATACCCAAGCGGAGATCTGTGCTGGAGTGCTTGAGTGCATCAATCTAAAGGGTTCATGGCGGCCCAAGATGCACCAGATATGGTAGATGTGTTTGTAAAATAAAAAGGCCAACGTTAGAGACTCCTCAAGGAGGTTCATGCACAGGTTGCCAAGAAACTATATTAAAAACTTAAACTAATGGAGAATTTATTAATAGGAAGCCAACCAACGAGAAAAAGGTGGTATCATAGAAACGTACCAAAACAATGGGGTGGGGTGAATTATCAATTAGTGGAGATGGTGCTAAGCCTAAGTGGCCCCATAGGCGCACCCTACCATTGGCTGGGTATTGTAGCCCAAGGTTGACCAAACTCAAGTTATGGATTGCAGGAAAAGCTGACCCAATTTTGCAATTTAAAAACAAACAGTTTTTATACCCCATTCACCAAGCAACCAAATCTAACCGTTGTTAGTGATATAGTTGGTGCGTTTTAACGCCCTTGCTGTAATGCAGAGCTGAGCATCATGCTCATCTCCAGGAATTGGACATATCTCGCCTGAACCCAGAGTTGGTCAAGGGTATGTTTGAGGTCAGGAAGGCCTGCCAACTTAAACTTTTTGCCCTCCTGACGACCAGCTTTATCCTTACAGTAAATTCCCTCATTTATATCATTAAGCCATGACATGGTGCTCCCCCAGAGCAGCATGTGTTTTGGCCTTGGGGTCAAATATGGGAAGTAATTCCCATACCACAATAAATAGCTAATTTAATTAGCTCAGGCGGTGATGGAACCTGCCAGCTTCAATGACTTTCACCATACAAGGTGTATCTCAATCTCGGCTTCACTAGTGAAGCAATGCCGCCACTTCAGCAACTGTTCCCTTGTGTTCCAGGAGACCCCTCCCCCCACAACTTGCACCCAGCTTTCTGTGGACAAAACTATAGTGATTCAGTTCGCAGGTTTGCCTTCCCACCTCTGTTGCTATGCTCCATAAGGAGCTAATGTTTAGTATGGCCATTTATGGCTCAGACCCCATCCTTCAGTTTGTGGTCCCAAATGGTTTCACACATCTTGCAGGGCCTCAGGCGTTTGCCACAATACGCCCAAAGTCTAATCAAATCGCCCAGATGATTTCCCTGCACTCCGTTTTCCCTTCTGCCTCTGACCATCCATTCTGGGCCTATGTCAAGGGCGACCATACTATCTGTCCAGCCTGTCTCAAGTTAGATCACTCAAAATTCCTTTCCTTTGCTGCTTCCGCCAGCTTTGAGCTCACCTGTGCCGGCGCCCCACCCTCCACTATACCCATAAAATTTTCTGTTTGGGGAATCATCCTGCTCCCCCTTCTTCAAAGCCTGTTGTTGCCATGGTTCCTTTAGCAGCCAATAAAGCTTCTCACAAATTACACCCACACCCATCCTAGCCAATAAGGAAGTGGCTTGCATTAAAGTTTAATATCATGCTTCCTCCCATTCATCATACAAACCCCCAAACAATTTCTGAAGCATGATGCATATAATCAGAATTCCTGAGCTTTATTGGCTGAGTTTTCTTAATTTAGCGAAATTATTGAACCATCCGCGTTCACCATTGATTGATTTTTAAAAACAGATAATGATGAATAGTTCCTCAATCAGCACTATATTCCTCAAATCAATGCAGCGCAGTTCTACTATGACCATCATCTTGCTGTTAAAGTGGCTGCCTCGCCTGACTGCCATCCTCTCCACAAAGCAGTTGCCAAGTCAGTGGCTATGCTTGCCGCCGGTGTCCCCACAATCATTGTCCTAGATCACCTCTACACGGCAGGTAAGCGGGATATCCTCAAATATCACAGGAACTCCCATAAATCAGACTTGAATGTCATCACAGTAGCTAAGAACCCCAAGGCAAAGATCCTTCGCACCAAAATTGCCATTTTTATAAAGCTCCCCAAAACACAGCTCCAGGATGAGCAAGATATGACCATTTACATCACTGCATTTGCTGCAGAGCACAGTGACTGGCCTGTCCTTCTTAGGGAGATATCAAGCCTCACACTGCTGATGCCCCCACTCCCTTACTTTCCTCCTGGGCCTGCACCTTACTAGATGTTGATAAAGCTGAGGAGTCCCCTGACAACCTTTCCCCTCCGCCATGGTCATTTAACAGTTCGCCGTTACAGCCTGGTTGGTTTAGTTTAAGTTGGATTTTGGTTCCATTTTATTCATTTAATCATTTTGGCCCATTTTATTTTTTCATTTCTCTTTTCAGTAATGTCTGTATCCTGGTCATCTTATCTCTAATTAATGATATATCATTTTGCTTGAGCTTCTAATATATTTTGGTTTATTTAATAGGCTCAATGGTTTTGAGTAAGAGGTTGAAGGGTACTGAGTCAAATGCTCACTAAACACTTAGGCATGTATAATTTGCTATTAACTAGATCAAAAATATTATAATATACCCAGGTGGTGTGTCAAAAACTGAATCAATGATACAGTGTAATCTTTGAATTTGTTAATTTAATTTGAGCCAATTATAAATTGATCACAATAGAAGATTTTCATCTACATCTATAGTATTTCATTCACTTTAATTTACACTAAATAGTCCACTTCATATAGAAAGATCACTTAGATATATTAGATATTACATAGATAAAATGTAAAACTATGAGCTAATTTGTTTTGTAGAAATAAGCGTAATTAATATCTCTTTTGCTTTTATCACTTTATGGATAAAACTCAAGCTAAGTTTTTACTACAAAAGACCATTGCTGCTCCATCATTTCATCTATAAAATGTCAACAAGCTAAAGCTTGCTCCCCCTCATAAGCGTGGTGGTGCGCCGCCTCCTGGATTTTTAGAAACTTCTAAAGTGCGCCTAGGCTGGATCTTCTAGCCCCCTAATCCCACCAGTTGCTTTGTCCCACCTAGTGACCTAACACACCACCTAATGTGCTTCTTAGGAGCAACTTACGCTTTGGCCTTTTGGGCTAAGTATGAGAATGTCTTCTCCTACGCTAGTGCAGCCATAATTGAAATAGATCAGGCGGTTTTCAAATCCTGTCATTTTATTGATCTATGCCCCTTCAAAATTAAATTTTAACTGGAATTTATAGTGAGGCCAAGTCATGATTGCAGTGAAGATGTTACTCGTTTATAAATAATAGTATTACACAAATCATAAATCGATGCTAGCAGATCCACTTTGGTGGTCAGGGTTGCTGTTTTGCCCAACCAATTTTCCCTTAGAAACTCTACCTGGAGCTCCTGGAGGGTTTAGATACTTACAACTCTGATCCTATCCTCCAGTTCGTGGTGACAATGGGGCCAGCCATCTCACAGGGCTTTGTGCCTTTGTGACAATCTGTCTTTTCACCAGGACACTCACTTGACATTTCCACACAATATAATCTGCTCTGCCCCTGACCACTCATTTTGGGCCCACGCATATAATGTCTTACTATAATTAACTTATGCTTTGGTTTATCAACTTTAAGCATAAGCGCCCTTCCCTTACTGCAACAGCGGCCTCAGCCCTCCTCCCTCTGGCGTTGGCCCATTACTGATTTAGTAAATTTATATGTGGAATTAGCTTCCTCCCTCAAATGCTGTAGGCTCCGCTCCTACTTCACCAGCAAGTAGATGAAACCTTTTTAAACTGTTCAAGAGCAGATTTCTTCTTACTCCTAAGTCAATTTTTTTGGTCTATGGGTTGCAAGTCAACTGCTCCTGCCCAAAGCCAATCATCTCTCATTGCTAGACCAATTTTACCTGTCACTAACCCATTTGGGTCTTTAAAATATGAGATAAAGGATGATCAACCTTTTCAGGTAAAACATTGCTGTTTGACAAAAATCTTACATCCACTTCCAACTCTGATCCCCAGCACTTTCAGGTCCCATGACATAAAAATGTACATACCAATTTTAAGGACAAGGAGGATCTCAACAAGGATATAGTGATTAAGCTATTTACCCTATCTGACATAAAGCATACCCTAGATCAACGTTGGGTAAGGGCAGAGGATGCTCAAGTTGATTCTAAGGATTTGTGTGGTTGGATTGCCAGCATTTCATCTGAAGCCTTAAGGTTTTTAGTTATTCAATTAACAAAAACAGATCAGTGCATTTGAATAATATACGGCAATTCAAGTCCCTTTCTATACCATATTGCCTTATTTTGTAGAAAAGACTTCAATTGAAAACTCAAGTTTGAGTTATTTTAGGTACAATAATACCTTTTAGTGGTAAGTTGATACTATTAGCCATATATGGTTTAATACCACTCAAAATTGCTTTGGAAAGATGAACTTCAATTAAAAACTCAAGTTAGAGCTTAATCAAGGTATGTACTACTTATGGTGGTAAGTTGATCCTTTTGTCTAGATTTGGCTCAGTACCCATACAAAATTGACAACGACATACCTCCCCCAATTTCCTTATAATCTTTTTTCCAGACCAACATCATTGTTGGTTGAAAAATAATAATAACTATATTTTAATCATCAGATGAAGCTTTTATTGGGCCTTGTTGCTGACTCCTCGAGGAGGTCTCAAATCATATAAGCTATTTTAGTCTAACAAGGTTTCTATCTCTCAGGTTAATGGTTTATTCCTTGAATGTCTGGAAAGTTTTCCCCATTACCTCTCCAGAAACAGGAGAGTTAAAGATGCTATCCTGACATTAATTGACCAACTCTTTAGTTATACTTTTATGTTTTTTCCCTGTAGAAAAATTCATTAGATGTAACAGGGAGCATTGGCTGTTTATCAAGGTCATTGTGCTCCTTTCAAGGGAGTTATCATCTGTTTTGGTTGGTGCACAGCTAGCATTTGTTTTCTTACCTTCCACTGGAGATCTCCGACCCTTCCTTCACGTACTTGGTGTTTTTGAACCCTTCTAAGCCCTGCTGTAGTTTTTCAAGCCCAAGTAACACCTAATAAAAGCAGGAGGTAGCTTCAATTGCTTTGGAAGCTAATATAAATACAGATTTGAAAGACTCTTATCACCCCTTCGTGGTGTCAATTTTTTTGTCACTTTCCCCCATTATGGCCAGCTGGTATTTATAAATCTCAGAGACCAGCCACACTTATATAGGTCAAAAGAAGGTTTGGAACGCCTTCTTGAAGCCTGTTGCCTTTACATGGCTTCCTTCCAGACCTTTCACAAGTTTATTGCACTTTTTCAGGTGGGATGCGTCTTGGTATCCCATTTATATGCATTCTTTGGTTGGGCCCAACCTTTACTATTGCTTGACGCAGTTAAAACGTCTTTTCTTTAGTGGCTTTTATACCTCAGCAATAAACGCTCAAGTGTGGAAGTCCTCTCCTGCTAACTCTGATCATATGATTGGTGCTCTTATTTACAATACTTACACTCCAACAAAAGGGGGTTCAGTCATCTAGCAATGATTGTTTCACTCATGGAGACCTCTACAAATATCAAGCTTGAAAACAACATTTTCTTCTAATATGAGGAGCTTTTATGTTCTACTTTTATCTTTGGGGAAACTTGAGGGTTGTCAGGGGTCTAAATCCAAGTAATTGAATGTTTAGGCAATTTATCCACAATTGTTTTACCCACAGATACCCCTATATATACCGCCCTTGGAAGGACCAATTTTTTTAAATGGACGCATCTTCAATCTCTAAGCCTTCATTATGAAGAAACTTAAGGGTCAGCAATGGTTTAAACCTAAGTTGTAATTTATTAAGTACTTCAATAAAATTTCCATAATGAAAGTCTTTTTTCAGGATGCTGCAAACACTCAGTGTAATGAAGTCTTTACGTGTGGTGATGGATAGTGATGTCCAGCTAGCTAGCAAAGTGATTATTATCCTATGAATCCAAAAATAATGTTTTTAATGGAATTACATGAATGCAGCTATGCCCTTTATATGTTCTTGCAGGTCTAGTCCCAAACCAAATTTGTGTATAATATCACCTATGAACATTTTCTGACCCCACTATGATTACCACACTCAGGTGGCAGAAAAATCTTAATATTCAAAATGTGACATTCGAGAAGCTACTGCAGAAAATATTGCTGTGTAAGTCTCATAAGTTACAATAATGGTGTACTAACCCAAAACCTTTTAATTTAAAACACATCATGGTAACATTATTATGCCTGAAACTGATTTTCTATTGATATGGTAGCACTATTATATTTTAAACAAAGTATAATTCAGGTGTTTTTTGCTTTTCAATACTCTTTATACTTATTTAGGAAAATATTACAACTATTTTATTGATTGTGGTGCTTCTGAAAAGCTTATTAATCAAGATATAGCTGGAATTTTGAGTTGTGTTAATTGCATGGTGGTATGGTTAGGTCAGATGCCTCCCAGGGCATTCCAACACTGAAAGTTCAGGTACTGGTTGATAATCAAGTTGGGAAGTACCACTTGGCTAACCACTTATCAGTAGTAAAAAACCTTCTGAGCCCAATCATCTTAGTAGTGGAGTGGTGATGAAAAATGATATATAATCAATTTAAAGGCTAATATCTTTAAATTGTCCTTGAAAAGAGAATTTTTTGTAATCCTTTTGTCTTAAGTAGACACTCTAAGCAATTTGGCCTATGCCATTATACATAAACTCGGATTTGCTCTTCTACTGAAGGCCACTCCAGAAGTTATTTTACCTTCCTGTTTGGAAGGGTTAAAACCTTCATTTTAATGCAGCTTCTGCAAATGTCTTACCTTATTAATTTGAGTTTATGTGTGATTTAAAACTCAAAATTGACCTGATTTTGCATTTCCTATTCAATAGCCCTTGACTTTGTAGAAAGAGGCAGGATTAGATGTTTGGGTAATAAAGAAAGCTTCTAAAGTATCCATCTTTCAGCGTAACTCACAAGTATACTCACCACTCCTCATTGGAAAAAGCTGATGTTACTCTACGCCCTTGTGCAGATTATAATAGTCTGAATAAGGTCACCATACCTAATAAGCATCATATTCCTATGGAGGCATAGATTGCCCGTTATGTGTAGGAGAGCCCAAGTTTTTACTAAGCTGGATTAATTAAAACCCTTTATCCAGATCCGTGTCAAAAATGGGCAGAAATGGCTGACTGCACTCCATACCTGGAAGGGTAATTTCCAGTTCCAAGTAGTATTTTTGATCTTAAGATGACCCTAAAATTTTTAACTCTTTATTGATACAGCATTATGAGTTGTTAGGTGTATATGCTGTGGCCTATCTGGCCGACATCCTGGTTTTAACCTGATCAAGAATCCTATGAGATTCATCTGTGACAAGTGGTTGAGCATTTTAGTACAGCAAGCTTGAAGCTGACAATCTGTAAGTGCATTTTTTTTCAAGTGCAGGTTACCTTCTTGGACAACATTGTTTTTGACAAGGGTCATATAATCACTCCAGAAAAAGAGAAGACAAGTTGTGAAAGCCCATGTCAACCTTAGTTAAGGAATTAAAAAGCTTTTTGGGGATGAGCACTTTCTTTAAGAAGTTCACTTTGAATCTTTCAGAGGTTGCAGCACCATTTTTAAAGCCAGTAGAGCAAAAAACTTAGAGTGGTCATCTTCACTGGAGGAAGCCTTTCAGGCTGTGAAGTGCACTTTGCTCTCCATGTCAGTTCCTCACCACGAGGATCCAGATATAAAGTTTATAGTGGCAAGTGATGCTTCCAACTTTGCTATTGCTGCTGATCTGTTACAAGTAAGAAAATACGGAGCTTAGCATCCTATTAGATATTTCCCCATAAGATGTCATACCCAAGTAAAATATGCAGTTTATGACTAAAACTTTTAGGCGGTAATAGAAGCACTAACCTATTGCGCCATCAACTTTATAATTTTTACCAGCCATTACGCGTTCAAATTGATCATTATTCTTTGCTGTAAAAATGGCCCCTCATGCCCTGAAACTGAGCAAAATCGCTAGTATGAGACCCTTACACAATATGTGATCTCATATGTTATTACAAAAGGAAAGGAGAATGGGTTGGATGACGCTCTGAGCTGTAACATTGCTTTAGCTCATGATCCTAAGTAAGCGGAGTTGCACAACATCCACCTGGTGATTCATCCAGAAAATTTATATCTAAGAAACACTCCATCACTACGTAAATTCAGTTTTGCTTCTCTGGGAAATCTATGGGAGTATGATATTTTCAGAAAGGTAGTCTTTCTCAGTTTTTTTCCGTTAAATATACCTTAATTTTTTTCAATTACAATTTTAATCAAGATGATATAAAGAAGGGTACCATATAAAGGAAGAAATGTTATATAATACCAGGGACAATTATGGGTTCCCGCAGACCACCTCTCCTAGAGATTATTAAGATTCACCTTGATGATATAACCATAGGGCACCCTGGTAAGGTGAAAACCCTGAAGCTTATCCGCCATACATATAACTAGAAGGGAATTTATGCACAGATTGCTTAGTATACAAAGGTGTATTTTGTCTGCAACATATGAAACTAAAATCGCCAGACCCTTACTGAATTGTTAGTACCAGTCCAGGAAGCAGATGGACCACGGACTTCCCTCTCAGTATATTTATTGTAAAGCTACCCTTGTCTGAAAGTTTATAATTCTATCATGGTAGTTTTGGACTAGTTCACCAAGGTCAACCATTTCATTCCTTCAAACCACAGTAACTGTGAATCAGATAACCAAGTTGTTTTCCCCACGTTTCTGCCGCCCATGGCGTGCCCCAAAAGATCATCAGCGAACTTAAACCCTAATTAACTTTATTTGAAAAAAGTTGTGTAAGACGCTTTAAAATCGTCCTTGCCTTTCTACTACCTTCAACCCACACTAATTTGGACAAATACAACAATTAAACTGATGTTTGGAACAATTTTGCAGTGTGACATGCCAGCTAATCATTCTGATTGGGCCTCACACCTTTCTTTAGCGCAATTTAACTAAAAAAGTTCCAAGCATTATTTTATTGGGTATTTCCAATCTTTTTCAAACTATGGATTCAACCTTAAATTTAACATGAAAGAAGTTTCAAACCCAAGTTAAAAGCTATAATGGACTAGATAAGTTAATCAAGAAAGTTAACCCGGAGGTAAACACAAGCTTGAAGGCTTCTATGAAGATTTACAGAAAGAGTGCAGATGGTAAAAGGAGGGTAGGTCCTGAATACAAGGAGGGAGATACTGTGATTCTTGATGCTAAGAACAACCTAACTAAGCAGCCATTCAGAATCTGGGGTCAAAGAGGATGAAACCTTACTGCATTGTTAACTTTAACATGCTCCCCTTTAAACTTGATCACTGCCAAACTTCTGAATCTTTGTCACATTTCATGGGAGAAAACTAGATCTGTTTGGAAGCTCTCCTCCTGAAATTATGATTCATATCTCATAGATGGGGCACCTTAGTGAGAAGGAGATTGTGATACCTATAGTATAAAAAGAAAACTCATTACCTGGTATCATGGAAAGGTTTTGACATCGCAGAGAACAGCTGATTTTCAGTCCTTAATTGCGCTCATGTGCGGGACCTCCTTGATATATTTCACAAGCACTTTACCAATGCTGCAGCCCCAAGGCAACTCCCAAATTCGCCGCCATGTAACTTGCTCCTGATCACAAAAACTTTTCTTAGGATTATAGCCCTTGTTGTAATTTCAGCAATTCCCTATATATCCGCTGAAGGGTTTTGCACAGGGTTACACCCACTGAACAATTGGAACGGATAATATGATGATTGTCAGTTCCTTGGGACACTTGTAAACAAACAATTATAATAAAAAGGGAGCTATTTCCCCCAAAACACTTTTTTATTTTAATATAATAAACTCAACAATCTCTTTTAGTCTGCTCCCTCTTACTTCCTTTCTTCTTCCTTCTAAAAACCTCCTCCTGTCAATCCCCTCATCTTGCTGATATCCCAGCAACCTCAGTTAGTACCTATTCTTTTGCTTGGTTTATTTGTTCCACTGTATTCTCATTGATTTCATCTTTTTGTTCTTCAATTCTTTATTGCCCTGATGTGAGGCAATCCAAATTATCTTTTGTAGAATGTTGAAATTGCCTTATCGCCCTATTTTGAAGGCAATCTGATATGACCCGTTATAACCAATTATCACCTCATCCTAAGGCGATTAATACTTATAGATTTGAAACATCCTCAGCAGATTCTGCCCAATGGATCTTTAGTGGAATTCCTCCAATGTTTTGTTGGTCATAATCGTGTTTTTAGTCCAGTCATATAGATTTATGACATTACTCCCCCTTGACTGGATGATAAGCTGTACATCTCTTTTGTATTCAACACCATGTGAATCATCGCGCACCAACAGCCACAGGTCCATGATTTTAATTTCTTCTTTCATATGTGGCTTAGTGTGGAGTTGCCTGACCCAGGTCACATCTCTCTTCCCCCAGTTTCCCCTTCCCCCAGCTGATGAGTATTAGTCTGACATGGACCTTGCAACTGTTCTAGCCCAGGAAGAGCTTCTTCCTGAATTCATCAGCCATTTGGCTTCCTGTCGCGCCCCCTTTGGGGACATAGTGGCCCAGCTACGCTAGGGAGGGGAGCGGAGCTGAGGGCCTTTGTATAATGAAGTGGCCCAGCTCTTGGTGAGTGTCTTTAGTCATCTAGTGCTTCCATATCCTATCAAGCCTCATCCTACATCTCTTTCTGTTCAACGAATGCTGTGATTCATGCAATGGGTGATAGCCAGCTGGTCAGGGTCCTTTCCCCGTGGTCCTACCCATTTCCAGTCCCTGGGGTAAACTTCCATCAACAACTAGCTAGCTCGCCTTTGCTTTAGGGTCACTGCAGCATTCACCGCCCTCAGCGCCAATGATCCATCACAGTACCTTCCTATCATGGCGCTCTTAGGTAACCTAATTTTACATCCCGCAACTTCTTTAGGGTCAGGAATAGAGCTTCACTGGGCAGCCCTTGAGTGGTCCCAGCGAGCGGCATTCACTGCAACTGTTCCTTTTCTGATGGTGTATCTGAGCATGTAGGACTTCCTTGTAGATTGCCTGGCGCTGGGCACAGCCTTTACCCCTTGAGCCAGAACTCACCTGCTTACTCACCAGCCCTATGACTCTGACCCCTCTGCTTGCTTACTTGTTGGACTCCCAGGACCATCAATGCATGTGATTGTAGGATTTGCTCCTAGTGGGGAAAGAACGGTTTCAGCTCAATCAACCAGATGAGCTCTCACCACCTCGCCTGTTGCGATGGAACCCCAGTCCGTCCTCCTCTTCCAGTCCTATCACACCAGCCTCCCCTCCTTGACTAGCGCAGTGGTCCATGAGCGGACGTCAGCCCCCTCCCTCTCACCTCAGCAGCCTTCGCCTCCACCCCCAACCCCATAAGAGTCCATAGAAACCACGGTACCCTCAAATGGCAGAAGAAGAAACAAAGGTCACATTGATCAAACCAAAAGGAACAACGCAAGAAGCCAAAAAAAGATGTGAAGACAAAGTCATCAAAGCGAAAGATATCCATCAGCAACCCCAAATAAACGTAGTTAAAACTCACATAAGGTATTTTGTACAATCATCAGCATTTTCATCATCATCATTTTTTTCTTTTGTTTTATACTTTTTTGGAGAGGCCCTATTGCTTCTTATATGGACAAAGAAATTTTGCGTGCACTTGATTTATAATCTGACCACTCACGGGATCCTTAATAGTGTAAGTGATAACACCCTTTTTTCCATTATCTCGAATGGCCCAATTCAAATATTTGGGAGCTTGTGCTTCCACCCAAACCCATGCTGATCGTGGAATAGCACCATATATCCATCTTTGAACTGTGCTAGGCCACTTCACTATACTGATTGGCAGCCTGGTTTTTTATTTTCTTAACTAAGATGAACAAGTACGCTTCAGTTTGTAATTTAATCAGCGTATTTGCTAGGGTGGTTAAATAGCATTGCAGATCCATTCTTTCAGTGTCCTCTAAACAGGAATATAGAAGCGCAGGCAGAGTGGGGTGCCTCTGTAAAGCAATTGGAAGGGACTTGTCCCCGTGGCAGAATGATAGCTAATATTGTAGGCAAACACTGTGGTAATATAAAGGAGAGTACTTCAATCATTGGGCCTATCTGTAACCAACTGCCGTGTGATTTCACCCCAATTTTAACCCTTCCCATTCTGTGGGCTCAGGGGGGGTAAAGGGTTTTTGGACCCCCCGGTGGCCATCAATTGATTGAGCTTGGGGAAATATGTGGGGGAAAAATTTAGT